>BGPR01018130.1:8266-31346 GCA_013235015.1 Araneus ventricosus | reverse complement strand
CTGAAAATCTTAACAAAAAGCAATCATCGTAAATTTTATACAAATAAACAAACAACATTTTTCAATCTTATGATTCTAATATAATTCCTTTCAATTTTCAACATTTATTTTTATATTGGAATAAGTCAGAAGCTGATGACAAATACACATTTAGTAAAGAATGAACAACAGCACATGCAATGAACACGAATTAAAAATTATTAGCTCGAAAAGACAAAACTATATGGTTTCCCAAACAACCAAAGCACACAAAAAGGAAATTCTGATTTGATCCAAAAGTAAATAAAGATTTCGAACAAAAGTGTTTTGTTAAATCTGCATTTTTGTGTTTACGCTTTATACAAACATTCTTTTAGCAATACCCAGAATATTACATTTGCCGATATAAATGAGTCATTCAAATTTTGTACAAAGAACACTCTTTCTACAAACAAGATTATTATGATGGACATCTAAGTTTGTTATCTTTTATATTATTTAACAAATAAAGAAAACTTTAAGATAATGGATGTTTTGTTTAAATATAAAGTTTAAATGTCTTTTGATCATTCGATTTCAGACAATGATTATTCATTTATTAATATAGTGACCTCTCACTTATATGTGCTCACTTTTACGCGCATTTTTCTAGCGGTCCCGGCCAGGGATATAGGAAAACAATGATAACTCTTATTCATTTATGTGCCGCACTAAAAACGCGCCTCTCACTTATGTGTGTCGCAAAAATTTTCTTAATTGTAAAAGGTTTTTCTAGCTGCTTCTAGGAATGCATTCCCTCGCCCTTCCCCTATTATTCTGTCAAGAAATTATTCTTGTTTCTATGTAAAGTTCGATATCATTTTCTTCTGTTACATCTGTTTTCTTAAGTTCTGCTTCAATCTTATTAATAAGTTTAGTAACTGAACTTCTTAATGTTGTTCGTTTTCTTTTTAGTAATTCAATCTGTTCAGCGTTCTCCGTCATTTTTTTATATTGCAGTTATCAATGATTAATATTCTCAAATTCAATATGATATTCAAATGAAAAAAATATATCATATATCTTTATATGCACAAGCTCTCTCATCCCGGCAGGGGTGCCATGTCAAGAAATTATTCTTGTTTCTATGTGAAGTTCGATATCATTTTTTACTGTTCTCTTCCAATCTTTTGCTTCTAGCTTCATGTACGCGTGTTAGTTCTGTGTTGTGATTTTGTGTAATTCAGTCAATATAATGCTTTGTTCTATTTGAAAGCAGGATTCAGCGTGTATTATTCCGTCGTGAGTAATTCATTCTAATGGATTAACAAAGTTTATTGCAGATTCGTCGCAAGCTCTCCCCAGGTCGACAGAAAAGGTAGGATCTTTTTGATATTCAATTTGATTTGAATAACTTCTTACCATTTCCGAATAGAAACAAGAATAATTTCTTGACAATTCAGATTCCAGGAACACATTCCTCTACCTTATATACAGGGGTGTACGTGGGTGTTCTTGTGATTGATGTCAGTAAAAGTCAGATTTATACAGCAGCCAATTAGAGAGGCAAGTATGGTACATACCACGTGGCATTGATCGCTAACGAAAGAACCATCTTTAGAGTTTTGGTTAGATGGTTACGTTTTTTTAAAATGGCGAAAAGAAAGAAATTGTCACTTCGTTTAAAATGGATGTTATCAAAAAAATTCGAAGAAAATCCTTGCATCTCGAAAAAAGCTTTAGCGGAGCATTTTAATGTCCTAGAATCGACATTGAGAGGGATTTAAAAAAAATCGGGAGGCGATAATAGTAGCTCATTGAGAATGTGGAATTCAGTCAGAGAAAAGAAGCAGAATTCAAGGTGGAAAGTTCGAAGAACTTGAAAGTTTTGATGCTATGGTTTAAAGAAGTTCCTGCTTCAAACGTTCCTATTAACGTTGAGCTTCTAAGGGAGAAGGTCGTACAGTTGCCAAAGAGTTTTGAATTGGAAAACTCTTCTGCATCACATGGATGGGTTGAAAAATTCAAAAATAGGCATGGCTTAGCACCTCGTGTCCTTTCTGGGGAAAGTGCAAGTGGCAATGTCTTTTTGAAAATTCACGAAAACAATCCTCAATTGTATATTATTTTATGAGAGAGTAATAGGAATAAAACGAAATTTGGGTATGTAAGCATTTGAATTTTATTTGTGTTCATAAAAAATAATTAACGGAAGTTATACATGTCTTTGCATTTTGAAACTAATCTTATTTTCATTTTTCAGTAGTATATGCATAGTATTAAATAATATATTTACACTGTATTGATGTTTCTCTTTTAAGCTCCCTTGTGGTTTTTCACTTACGTGCGTCTCTCGCCTATATGCTTTTTTTTCACCGTCACCTGTGCATATGCGAGAGATCACTATAAAAATATTTTCAAACATTGACTCTTTGTGCAACTGAAAATTCCACAATGAAACTTTCTCCTATATATATTAATACTGCAACAAAACTTAAACTTACTTAATCAAAATAGATATATTTTTATAAGACATGAAAATGAAATAATTTTGAAGAAAGTACACAATACAGATGTATATTAAAAAATGGATGTTCACTAAAACTTAACTACAAGATTAATCGCCTGGGAGAAAATTTACTCCATTACGTACTTCTTTTGGCACAGAATGTTTAGACTTATGATTAATAGGTGTACTGGAAGAATGCCCTTTCTTTCGTGGCATTTGAGGCGAGGAGTATAAACTGAAATAGAACAGAAATTATAAATAGTCAACTATTTAATATCCACGAATAAATTCATAATAGCCATAAGTTTTTCATGATTATTTTAAACTATTAAAAACAAATGTCCTATCAATATTTACTCGATTCCAAATTTCTATGTGCCTCATCATTTAAAGCCAGATCAGGCAATTAGGGAAATAAATTGTGAAAAGGTTTTATTAAATTAATAACTTACAGAACCTTGGTTGAAATTATTCTATTATTAAATAATTATGTTGCACAGGAAATTAATACTTATTATAGTTAATTCATCTATTTATACAAATACACTTTAAGCTACATTCAATTTTCACAAGTCATACCTGTTGCTACGTAGAATACAATTACGTTGAGAAGATGCTACAGGTAAAGAATTGGATCGTGCAATGGCATTTGGCTTTAGGGAATTATTTCCACCATTATGAGTTGGAGAGTGCTCCTGAAAATAAAATAATAAAACTTGCATAAGATTATAACATCAAAAAGTGTACACAAATTTCAATACATGATATGTCATAAGTCTTGAAATAATTTTTATATATAAGCAGTGAAAATAATTTTTAAATCTTGAGGCATACACACAAAAAAACATTCATTTCAGCATTTAAGTATAGTTATCAAACATTTAACACAAAAAATACACAATTCCTTTTCACCATGCTAGAATAACAATCATATCCAATTTTTCCCAATTAACATTGCAGTCTTGTAACATTTGAATATAATTGCAAAATCCTGTTTTAATAATTAAATGAAAAGTGCAACGGCATTATGTGTATAGTTATTAAGAAATTGTATATACGAGAGTGAATAGGAATTGTTAATTTTATAACTTTCGCAACTACGATTGCTTAATTTTAGCATATATTTTTTTGATGCACCATACTGTGAATATCGACTGTGCTGCTAATGGCCATAACTTGCATGTCCGTGAGAACAGGTCAAATTATCAATTATTTCATAAAAAGCTTCAGTGTCAATTTGAGGAAAATTTTGAGAAACGTGGTTCGACACCACCCATCAAAAGATATCGCAAAGCATAGATTCAAAAACAAATCTTCAAAATTAAGTTTTGAAGCCCACAAAAGGAGGAACTGCTTGTGTTAATTTTTATATAGTTGCAAGATCCATTTTACTTTAGGAGGCAGACCTGCAGGCTACAGAACACGCATAGTGTGAAGGACATAAAAATCAATTTCAATTGTTGTTTAATAAATGAGAAATTAAAAATTACAAAAAGAAATATTTATTGATGAATGAAAATGCGATTTTTAAAACTTAAACTTGGGCATAAACCACTTTAAAATTTAATTTTGAAAACTGTTTTATTTTCAAGCAAGATAAAAATATATGGAAGAGTTAAAGTGGACCAACCCCATGGCTTTATCCATCTTGCACTAATACTATCTCGGTAGTGCAGAAATTTTATATTTTATGTGCAATAATGATTTAAATACATAGTTCAATTTGTAACCACCAGGTAGCAAGTGTTGAATATAAATTCATACCTCAGCATTTCCATTAAATATAATGCGAGTGTTAACCGTAGTTATAACTGCCCAGATAACATGCACACTTGCAGCAAGTGCGATTTTTCTTGATATTAGCTAGTCATGACAAATTTGATGCGGCAAGTTTGCAGCAAACTTCCTGCAAAGTAACAAAGCATAATCGACCAATCCACTTGCAAAACAAGTTTGCTGCAAAGTTGATGCATCACACTTACACACCATGACCTGAATACTATTGTATATATCTGGTTTTGATATTTGTCTCAGTTTTTTTTAAAAAATACGATTTTTAATAGCATCTCCTACACCGTCCTTTTTATTAAGTCAATAAATCAATGATAATTTGTAAAAACGAACTAGGTCAATAAAAATTTTAAATTTCTCCTTTTTACTAAATACAGAACTCTCCACTTTAAAGAAAACATACCACTTTTTTCTTAATGTTGAAATTTTAACGTTCATAAACAAAATTAAACCTAAAAAACAGTCAATCTTTGTTGAAAAATAATAACTTGCATTTTGTCCCATTTTAAAAGTAAATACTTTTGAACTCTAATTTCATAATTTATTCCACTAGAAAAGCGTAGTTGTTAGCGAAAAACGCCCTCTCTGACTTCAAATCATCTTCTCAACTCAAAATTTAAAAAATTAATGAAATCGAGAAAACAGTTCAAAATAAAACATGTAGATGAATGATCTATTAGCGCAATCTATCTTCTCCTTTCAGAGTCCAGCTGGCTGAGTGGCTATGTGGGTGTCAGGAGTTTGAATACGAGGTTTGTCTGTGTACTCCGATTTTGCTATAGTTAGTAACGAGTTTGATGCGACAAATTTGTGACAAGTTTGGCGCGTGGCGACTAACTCTATTGTGTTAACTTATTTCAAACTTTCACTCTTGCCATGTCAAACTCGCTGCAAGCTTGCAGATTTGCAGAAATCTGCAAGCTTGCAGAGAATTAGCTAGTAATTTAGTTTGCAGAGAATGCTGTAAACTAAAATTGCTATTTGGGTGTGCATGTGCTTAACATGTTGACACTCATTCTGAAAACGGAGATGGACGACAAAAGCAACATTTTTTTTCATTAATTAGTTGATTCTTGGGGTGTTCCCATGAAGATTTCAAACTTGCAGAATAAAATTCTCAAACAAATTTTTCAAAAAAATGGTAGACGTCTATAGCCGTCCTTTATTTTTAATATCTTGATTTCGCTGATGCACAAAAGACGCCTATAGACGTCTTGGTAGCTGTGCAGACTAAAAGTTTTTGGGAATAATTTAACAGAAAAAAAATATATATTGTTAGAAAGCAATATAACCTTATTTTTCACATTAATTCAGTTAATTTGATTTCATTTATGCTTTTCAGCGATACAAATTTAAAAAATTCAAGAATAAACACTTATATTGGCATAACAAGAATTTAGAGACAAAATTCAATTTTGAGAAGCATTTGCAAGGAAGCCTAAATGATAGGTGATCTTAGTGATAAATATTTCATCATTCATTCTTTCCAGAACAATGAAGACTTTCAAAGGAAATAGATTTAACAATGATATACATTTTAATAATTCATTTATAATATTAAGAATATAGAATGGCAATGGCCATCATTTGCATCTACAATCCCAAGCATTAGACATCTACAGACGTCATTTATGTCAACGTATTAAATTTGAAATTAACTAGCACAGACTCAGTTCACTTATCTTCCTTCTTGTGGTTCTATGTATTGTGATTTTGTTTTTGAATAAACTATTTAAAATACTTCGAATCTACTTCTGTATGATACAACTAGATCTCAAGTCCACAGTTATTTTAAATACAGCTGATCAATTCCGAGAGCTGCTTTCTCACAAATGAATCTCGTGGTCTTGGTCAACTTTAACTCTGAACCCTTCATATAATTATCTCAGAATATTTACTCCTGAGGAAAGTTATTTTCTAAAATATACAAATATTTCAAGCAGTGCAAGACTCAAGTCAAAATTAAGTTGCCTAGTATTTTACTTCAATTAAGACTTTTCTCCAACTGCAGAATGCAGACTTCAGAAAAAATAACAAGAACATAGCAAAAGTGTAAATTTTAAAAATAATGAAAACATGAATTAAAATTTTATTGCATATTTTTCTAATACCTGATGTTTTTTAGCATTCTTCTTCGACCTGCTTCTTTCTGCATCTGTAAGAATTTAAAGCAAATCTATAATCGAACAAGAATTGAAACAAAATGATATTTTTTACTAAAAAATTATCGAGCTCTAAAATTTAAAAAAAAAAAAAAAAAGCTTTAAATAGTTATGCTAAACATTTTAACTTACTAAGTAGCAATCCTTTTTTTTTAAAGTTCAGAAATCAATATGACAAAGTTTTTGAAAGGAATAAACTTTTTTTTTACAACAATTCAATCAAATTAAAAAATATAATTGAGCCCAAGATGTTTACTGTATTCTAAATAAGCACGAGAAAAGTTATTCGATATATTATCGACACATAAAATCTTTTCACTCGATCAATTTAAAATCAAAATTTCAGGAGGTAATAGAGGCACTGCTCAACACTGACAGAATCATTTACAGCTTAAAGTCAATGGAACGCCTAAAACTTTAGATTTTGAAATTAAAACAATTCAAATTTATTTTATTTGGTGCTTCTAGTCTTGTCATCTCTTCAAAATTTTATTTTGAAGAAAATGAATTAAAATAAAAAGATATTCTAAAATATTATTTACACAGTTGCATTTTGCGACATACGCTATAGAAAATATTAAACATCATTCAAGTTCATATTTTCATACTACACACTTGTTCAGAAACAATATAAAAACTCATTTAGATTAAGCAAATTACTTTTCTTATCAACAGGTACAACATAATTACATACCAGATCCAGATTGCATTCCATCGGAATAAACTTTGTAAGTTTTTCCACCTTGCCAAGTCAGAGCTGAAAAATGAAAAACACGAGAGAGTAACAAAATGTCTCCAGTATAACATTTGGAATCATCTTGTCAAAGAATTACTGCCCAAAATCACTTAGGAAAATCAGATATATACATGATACATGCTACGAGTATTCTTTCTATAAAAATGTTAAGGAATCGTAAAAAAAGGAGCTTATTTTTGTTGCCAATAGCTTTGCATGCTTAGACTAATGAAAACATACCCTGGACATCCACAGCTTGTGGTACTCCAAGTCCTGAAAATAATCATGCACGTCCTTCATAATTCATCATTCACTTCACAGACTAAGAAGTTACTATACAACCCATAAATAATGAACCTACATTTACTAGTGAAACAGATAAATAATATTAAAAACTTGAATAAAAATTACCTTTATAAGCAGGCACAGGAACAACTTCAAGAACACTCGAGGACACAACACATCTACCATAATAATAGATCAAGATATAATTTTAATAAGTCAAAATTCTTTTCATCAAGTTTGCATATAAAACAGATTTAAAACTTACCGTTTACAAAGCTCCTCAATGTAAATGGCCCCATTCTCACAATCATTAAAAATATCCTGGACATGTCCTATATAGACATCTTTATTTATATGTACCTATAAAAAGAAGTTTTTCATTCAGAGAACCAACATTTTTAAAAGATTACATCGAAAAGAGTGGAAATTTTTCATACCTTGCACTTAACCCCGGGTTCCAGTTTTGGTATCACAAACTGTTCATTCTTTTGTTCCTCTACAAAATTACAGTTTCATAAATATGCATAAAGTGTTAAATAAAATTAAGAAGCATTTTATGAGAAATTCAGACTTAAGCCAGCAAGTTTAATGATTAATACAATTGAATTCAATAACCAAGATGCACACTAGTAACATTTGGCCTTTTAAAAATAACCAAAATATACAACATTTAACTAAAATGGATAAAAATTTAATTTTGATATGTTGTGCACTAATCAGCAAGATATATAAAATTGCATTTGTATAGAATAATAATGCATATATACAAATATTTTAAAATGGTAAAAAAAAAAATTACAACAGATGTTAAACACGATTTCAAACATTAAGTTATACAAGCCAAGCATAAACTGAACCAAATTTAATTTTTTTTAAAACTAAAAGTAACACAAGAACAGCAAGCCAAGTCAATTTTACCTTCAGTTTCTTCACTAAATGCCACTTAAGAGTATAAGAATGAGAAGTTAGTGTATAAGTATCCAGGTTTTCAGATTTGTATCGGATTTGCTTCAGGTTGCATATTAAAAGGGCAAGCTACTTAATAGTACTTTCCCTAATAACAAATAATCAGGGTATTTACCCCTGGCAGAACTGCTCCTCCCATCCACTTGAGCTACATTTTTGTAAATTTTTCATCCCCTTCCCCCAGAAAACTACTTCCTGCAATTTCTTTCGTGCAGATTTAGCAAATTTTATATCCTTGTAAATTAAAAATTATGCTTGTCCAACCCATCACTCACCAACTGGCTGAACGACAGTTACTAGCTATCTATAGTCACAAAAACTACTAACAATTCCATTATTTTTAATCAGAATTCTTTTTCATTTACACAGCAGATCGTATGTACCAATATAACTCTTAAACCTCGTTTCTTTTAATGGTCCCCTCACTTGCACCCTTGGTGGGAGCCAATCTTGCCATCCCTTCCGTATGTGTAGCGGATTCGAATCAAAGGATTCGAACTTTGACTCTGACCACCATGCAGCTGATGTTCGTCGTGTCTACCTCGGCATTATTGCACGTCCGGGTCACCACTGTGGTGCGAGTGGTGGTGGTGTATGCCGCACACATCAGAAGGCGCTGCTGGATGAATAAAAACAATTTATTTAATACAAACAACAATATTAAAAACGGTATGTCATGACACTTCAAGATGTCAGGGTAAGTCCAATCACCGAAGGAACCGGGTGAAGGCAACCTGGAAATGAGAGGCAAAAAAAGAGAGTTCTCAGTTGAACGTCCTTATATACTCCGCTGGCGGCTAAATCTCCAAGTTGCCACAAGCTGGTTTACAATAATGACGAGGTAGACATGACAAACATCAGCAGCATGGTGGTCAGAGTCAAAGTCCGAATCTTTTGATTCGAGTCCGCTACATATGACCCTGCAAGTAATGCCTCTTTAGTTGTGGGTTTGCTGCAAAAAAGGTGTTATAACGGAGCCAATTTTGTAAGGAATGCTGAAACCCACCTCACAACGTATGGCAGCCAATCATTTATATATTTACATATATTTTTATATAAGGACAACAGCTATGATGCGAAGCCTTTTGGTTATCTTGAACTTATACAAACCACATGCTGACACACTATAGAATTTATTTACAGGTTTTAAGCACATACTGTGTAAAACATGATAAACTTTTGCAACTCTAACATGCTGCAGTGAAATGTACTTTAAAAGTCACAGTCTTGAAATTTTACCTTTTCTTTTCTCATTCCACATGTCAAATTCCACATTTCGATAGATGCCTGGATCCAAGGTCTTTGCTACCTTGTATGGAAATGGAGGAATACCTTGTGCTAGAGCTTTTCGGATATCCAAGCGTGGGTTCTGGACATGCCACAAAAGAAAAAATTCTCAGCACGGATAATATGTTTAATAATTTTTCCAATATGAAATTTAAAACAGATATTACAGGATAGTTGAAGTATAGCACTGAAAACAAGTTGGTTAAATATAAAATATTACAGGTTTTCTATTTTTTTTCTGTAGAGGAAACGATGCAAGATATGCATGGGTAAAAAATTTAATCTAG
The DNA here is from genome assembly GCA_013235015.1 of Araneus ventricosus. Classification (NCBI taxonomy): domain Eukaryota; kingdom Metazoa; phylum Arthropoda; class Arachnida; order Araneae; family Araneidae; genus Araneus; species Araneus ventricosus. The sequence continues at coordinate 21,365 of BGPR01018130.1, read as the reverse complement.
ATATAAAAATTAAAAAGAGAAAATTATACCATTGAAAAGATAATGAATAAAACTATTTCAACAAACATGAAGAAAAGTTATTCATTTTTTCGAAATTTATTAACAGCTATGATATCCAAGTAAGAGGGACAGAAGGCATATTAACACTTTGGAAGCGGAAAATGTAAAAATACATTTTTCTCGAATTACCCAACATCAAAATTTTAATTGAAGAATTTGAATTATTAGTTTAGATAAGTTGGACATATTAATAGAGGGCTGCAGAATACATTCACTTATTCTTTTATGGTATAAACATTTCTAGAGAAAGCACAGGTACAGTTAGTCTTTTTGCAAGTTAGAACTTGTATCCAATTCTTATCCAGCACAGAGTGCGCTAATTAAGTTCCCATATAATTTCTCTCATTTAATGTTATATCAAAGCTACAAAACATTGCTTAGAAGTATTCATTGAAAAATGAAGCATTATTGGTAATCATCTGCTCTCACACACACACAAAAATAGTTAATTTCTTATGTAGTAAATAATTATCAATGATACAGCACACAAATTCGGATGAAGTATTTCTGATAAAGTTGTGTCTATTATTCAATAAAGTGACCCAAGAAAAATCTGCTGCCTATCACAAGTTTGATTCATTTTCTACAATCTTCACTGCCAGCATTTTATTTTGATGCAATTTAACACAGCGGTCAATACCTGCAACACCAATGCTAAGTTCATAAGTGAGAAACAAATTGAAGTTGGTGGGTATCAAATGTTCATCTATATAGACAGTTTATTTTTTCTTTCAATGAGCAATTTCAAAACAACTACCTACTTAGTAACTTTTTAAGGAACTATTAAACAATACATTAAATTTCTGGTATAAATATAACAATAGCAACATTATGATTAATGAAGTTTGTAATAAAAATTGCATTTTGTTAGATAATCAGCAACTTGGATGTTAATGTTCAAATTGAATATTTAAATAGTTTTAGTATTCTGTTTTGGAATATTATACAGAAAAACAAATGTTTACTTTATAAGACTGGTCATCTTCTGGCAGATTTTGATCTTCAACAACACCATCAATGCGACAACTAAAAATATGAAAAGGAAGCATGAAAAAATATTCCTTTAAATTCTTATTTTCAACTATATCTTCTAATAATCACTTGTATGACCTTAAGATATAAGGAAAGTAATGACTGTGTTAAACGAAACAATACCACACATTTCAATTTAGTAAAGTACAAATAAATTCTACTCCATTAACTAGACACAGAAACAATGTTAAGAATACACGAGCATCCATGCTTATTAAAGTAAAAATGTTTTGCTTCTTTTCATGCTACACTAACGCCAAGACACCAGTCATATGACAAAATGATTTACAAGCTGGGGAAAAAAAAGTATGACAATATTAAGTATAAAATAAATTTTTTGAATTGATGGACTCTAAAATATTAGAATCTATATATATTATTTTTCTCTAAGTTTTTTTTTTTTTTAATGTTAACCCTGATAATTAGGGCTTGTCTATTTTCCTATTAATAATTTTTCCATTGCAGTTACCAAAACTCAAATTTAAAAATGTGATTTCTAACTTATTTTAAGCACAAATTTAGATATTTACATTTTCAACAACATAGAATTATTGCTATGTAACTCTGATAATACAACAGAAAAAGTGTAATAAAACCCCCGGTATATACACAAAAAATAAATAAATATGAATGCAAATTGTGCAATCTATCCTATTAAAATTCGAAGGTAAACAAACGTATGTATGTATGTATGTATGTATGTATGTATGTATGTCCGGCTATCTTCTCACGAACCGCTGAACGGAGAAGCACGCGGAAAGTACCAAAAGATGCGGAATAATCCAAGGAATCCATTTCGGCCATTTAAAATTCGAAATTATAATTAGTTAAAAAGATATTAATTAAAAACTTAATATTGATTAATTCGCCCGTGCTGCCATCTATCGAGAACTTTGGCATCCAACGTTCTTGCAATTGTTTTTTTATTGACAACTTTGAATCCGCAGTTCTTGGAATTTTTTGTTTATTTATTTAACGAAACCTGGTTTTAATTTGTATAAACAAGGTTTTTTTCTTCTTATTTAGCAAACTTGGTGTTTTGAAATTATAAACAACAAAACCATTTTCTGGTAAGTCATGAATATCGGTCAGTTACGTGGCGCCATCTATTGAGCAAATAAAATAGAATTTTAAAGATATTAGTTTACAACAGAAAAAAAATCAAGGAAGAAAATAATTAGAAGCTAGAAATATCAAGGAAACTCAAATAAAATTCAAAATTAATTTATTTGAAAGTAAATTTAAACTTTTTAAAAAAAGAATCCAAATACTTTTTAAAATATATGTTTCTGGTGTTTAAAATTTATAAGCATAAGAAATCTCGCGTTTTCATTCAAACCAAACTGCTTTAAGGTAGTAAAAAGGCTAGAACTGAAAGTTTTAATCCAACAAGAGAGGATTCAAAACAGATTTACGTTAGTGACAATATTTGTAGGGAAAAAAACAGTGGGGAAGGCATATGAAAAAAATGTGGATTCCGAGAAACGCTGGGTTATCAACTATTATAAGGTAATTAAAAGGTTGGATTTAAAAATTTTAATTAAACAATATAGAATTCAAAGGATTTTTTACGTTTTGGGGGAAACGTAACGTTTACGTTAGCGACAATATGTGTAAAAAAAAAAAGAAAAAAAATCGTTTTCGTGCTTTTTTTTTCTTTCTTTTTTTGTATTAAAGTGTTTAATTTCGTAACGTTTGTTAGGGAAAGTAAGTGACAATATTTGTTGATTGTAGAGAAAAACGGAGGCGGGGCATATGAAAATATATGGATCCCAAGGTCTCACGTGACCTCACTTCTCTCCGCCCGGGAATATCCTATTACTCGTGATAGCCCGTGCAACGCCGGGCCACACAGCTAGTTTAATAATAAAATGTGTTAAAACTGTTATTAATGAAGCAATAGAATAGTTAAAAACATTTGTACAGTAAACAAGTTTAAAGTATCTTTATCAAATGGCATTAAAAAAATCATAACCGAAGGAGAAATTGCAGTTTTAAGATTTAATGTTTTGTATGTAAAGTGCAAGAAAAGCAGAAGGATAGATTTTGCAGGTAAAATCATTAACTAGGCAAAAACTATAAGCAGTAACTACTTAAGAGTAATCATGAATCTCAATTGGCAGTATACTGAAATAAAAGAAAAAATGCTTTGAAGCATTCAATGACTTATATTTAAGATATGGATTAACTAATCATTTCTTGATAAGGTATCTATGTAAATAACTTGTGCCAACAGAAGAGAGATGGCTTAACCAGTTTGAGTTTACAGATGTGTAATGCAATTTGAGTTTACAGGGGTAAACACATGTTCTGCTACAGAAATGAAAGCTTTGTCCAGGTACACAAGGAGAGATAGCAACTCTTGGGGAACGGCAGACAATAACAGAGTTGAGCACATAGATTCTCTCAGCAATGCAAGAGATGGATGGCAGCACATTTAAGTGCATAATCAAAGCCTAAGAGGAAGTCAAGGCAGACATCAATGCAGGCATTAGGATTAACTTTCCCTCTGGTTCTCTGTTAATGTCATGCTTCAGTGCTCATTGTTAAACCAATAATGTGCAAAGCTTAGTAAAACTTCTTGCACATTTATATATTTATCTCGATTACAATAACAGACAAGATTACAAAAGCAAAAATTGAAAAGTTCCAAACAAAACTTTTTGATTCAATTTATCAATGTAAAAGTTATGGAGAGATTTTGCATTAAATATTGTATTATGCAAGAATAAAGATTTGAGTCTCTCGTATTTTAAATACTAAGAGAGCCAAAAAGGTATCCCAGAAGGATGGAGCAACATTTTTTAGAAGTCTGCTTGCCAAAATTAGCAGGATAATTGATGCAGATTTAAATTCGAAATATCCAACAAATAAAAAAGCCTCTTAAGTGTTTTTATTTATCTGCTCCCATCAAGTTTACATTTATTTTTGTTTCTTATTTAGTAGTTACCACAGTGTTTTCAATTATATTCATGAGTAAGTTTATTAAAAAAAACTATTCCAAACAATCCATTTATCCTTGCAAATGAAATGAAATTATTTTCTCCAATTTCCCATATTTTGAAACAGTTTCATTTGAGGACAGTTTTTAATGGAAAAACAACATTCAAAAAAAAAAATTGTCAATTGTTCAGCAATTTGTTTAAATTTAGTCCTGCAAAAAAAGTGAATGCTTGGTAAATGACTGTTGTACATATTTTAAAAAGAAATAAAAACAAACCTTTCTCTAAAAAAATGGCACAGCAAGTTATTCCTCCGTTGTTTGGAATAAGCTTTGTCATGAAGCATTTTTTCAACAGCTACATCAACATCAGAACCTAGTTCAAAAACATTCTTGTACAGCACCTCATAGACAATAGCTGAAATAATAAAGCAAAATGAAAATAAGTTTCCAATTTTTTAAAAAATAATTTGAATGTCAGAAAATTATGCATCTTAAAAAAAAAAATCTGTTTAAAGTTTTTACTGAACTTCATGAAATCTATTAAAAAATAATTCTAAGTGCTTTGAGTTTTAATTATATTAATGCAATGTTTTGAAGCAATACGAGGGCTATTTTGGGATGGACCTCGCACAGGTCCAATACATGGCAGATCTTCAGTAGAATAGGGTTTCGAGGTTTTACTCTCTGGCCAGACCTTACCACTAGGCTAACACGCCCCTCTAAGTGCTTTGAAATAATTAAAGTAAACTACAGTTGCTAATTCAAAGTCAACAGGACAACAATAAAAACCCAATTTATCCAAAAATTTAATTTTTAAAAAAGTGCACCTAAAGATGAGTACAGCAAGAGAAAATGACAATTTTTTTAATACAAGTAAAAACTGCATTAAAATGTTTTTAATATTTAACAGTTTCAATAAATACATAAAAAGTAATTGATTAATAACATTTAATAATTAAAATTTCTCACAATTTGAAAAATAATTTCAATACATAAGTAAGTTTAATAAACAGAATACAGCACTTTGAATACAACAATTGTACAGTAAAACTTCAAAATAAATAGCATCATTAATTCGCATTTAATGTGTTCAAAGTTTTCTTTTAAAAATGAGAATTTTTTTATTGCATCTTTTATTAAATACATTGACCAGCAGTCCTCAAATGAATTAAGGACCTCAAAAAATTATTTACCAATGATCACTAGACACAAAGTTTGAATATTAAAATAATAGAAAGTAATTCAGAAATAAAAAATTTTTTTACAGTTTTTAGCTCACTTTTCGAATAACCAAAAATAAATTTGAATTGAAGACCATATTTTAACACTTTCTGTGCCACGTGTACCATGGATGGTGCATGCTAAACTTTCCATTCAAGCCACGTGTACCATGAATGGTACACACTAATCAAAAAGTTAAAACTGAATGCAGTGCCTTATGTGCCATGAAAGGTACACAATAAGTACGCTAGACAAGCTAATTACTTATAGATTGATGATGCATAGAAATACACTGCAATATATTATATCAATCTTCAAAAATTATCATCTAATTAGTTTAGCTTTAGTTATATTAACATCCCTTTTTGAAGCAACACGAGGGCTATTTTGGGACAGACCTCGTAATTTTGAACCACGATCAGATGACGAGGCTGGCACCCCCCTCTCCAAACTTCCACACCATACCAACGGGAGGACGTTTGGCCACTACGTATGATTTAGTGTGCAACAGGCCCCATACACGGCAAATCTTCAGTGGAATCTGGTTTCGAACTTGGAACCCTCTGGCCCCAAAGTCAAGACCTTATCATTAGGCCACCGTGGCCTCATATCATCTAATTAGTCAAAATATCAAATGGCCTGAATGAAAAGTTGAGCAAAAATGGCTTGGCACAAAATGTGTCAACAGAAAGCCAATGGAAAATGTAAGGGAAAAGAGGGGGGAAAATCGAATTACTGAAGAATTTGATTCAAAAACATTTGAATTAGACAAGTTTCACTATGCTTGCAAGAGAATAGCCACTTACAAGATTCAAAAAATTTTAAATGAAAAATAAAAATTAAAAAAATTCAATTTTTAAGGTTTTATTTTTTTTTTTATTTTTTTTTTAATAAGCCAGTAAAAAAATATTTAAATAACATTAAGATATCTTCATTAAGATTAGAAGACAAGGTTAAGAGGTCATGCAATACTTACACTGACAAAATGCTAAAGTTGATAAATCGGATTTTGAATAAACACAGTCATAACGATTGCCACCAGTACAGGCTAAAGAAATCTACAATAAAATACCAAACAATACAAAAATAAGAATATCTAGTATTACTATAAATACTAAAAAAACACAGCTTAATAAAAAAGATACTTAACAGTTTGGTTAGAAGAACTGGTCTTTATCTTGAGAGGTGGTTTACTGATGTCATAGTACACAACAAAATCTACTCTATAATAAATATGAATTATCAGCATAGAAAAGGAAACAATTAAAAAGGGGAAAATAAATAATACAAGATACTAGTTGTTTGAAGCATAAATATTAGTTTCAATAAATCTAGTAAATGTATTAACAGAGCCGATGTTTTAATGGCCAAAAAAAGCTATCAACAAGCATAATGAAACAATTAAAATATTGCATACTCATGAGTTAAATATATTCATGAAATTAATTCAAACACCATTGCATTATAGATATTTTGAAATGCATGTTGAATATAAAGAGACAATTCTTTAACACATTGTTGACCAGCAATTTTGCACAGAGGCTATCTCATGCCACTGGCTATTATTTTGTAACTGAATATGGAAGTAAAACAAATTAATTCAGTATCAGTCAACAATGTTTGGGCATGAAAACACAAGTTAACTCATGACTGGTCAACAATGTGTTAACAGCATATAAATTTGGCAAGAAAGCGCAGACAGTAAACTATACAATAACATGTACAGTGTTCCTTAATTCATCAGTGGGGAAAAAAAGCAGCAATGGGAAATAAGCAAAATTCAGCCCTATTTCACAAGTGTGTTAAAGTCAACTTTTAGTTATATGATGTATTATTTTCAAAAATTAGTTTTCTCTTAGTGACAACATATAAAATGTTATCATTACAGTCGTGACTCCAGGATTTGGGTCTGGGGGACTGAGGTCATGAAAATTTTGTATCGCCATGACGAATACCAAACCTCAAGGCTTGCGTGAACCAAAACTTTACAGACTTTACTCGCCTGACAATAAGAATCATAAAAAACACTCCATACTTTCAATAATTTAATAAAAAACACAGTGAAATAACTAGCCAAAAAATGTTTTCAACCATGCCAAAGCTACAACTACATGTGGAACTAATAAAGTAAGGAAATTTTTCGAGCCTGTCAAGCCAAGAAGCAAAGTTGTCACGTTTTATTTACTATTATTTTTTTAAGGGAGAGTAAGAACAAACGGTTGTAGCGATTTTAAATAAAATCAGAAGTTCTGGGGGGGGGGGGCGGCAACCCCATACCATCTCTCTGGATTCGCCACTGTATCATTTTATTACATATACATTAAGCAACAGAACTTAAAGGATTATTTCAGAAGAACTTCATAGACTACATTTTATTTTTTTCTCCTCCAAATACTGATTCTTTACCCTACTTGCCTTTAGAAATAAGTAGGTATCTAACAATATTTTGTATACACTGAAAACTAATGAGCCAACATCGATTTCTTATTAAAAAAAAAAAAAAAAAACATTCTTGGTTCAAGTACATATGCTGTTAGAAAAAATAATTCACAAAAATTTAAAAGTTTTGTACAAATATTTGTTAAGCTGGAATTAGTAATAGATTATATAATAAACCCATGCAAAACCCTTTTGCACATTCAAGCTTCCTCTCCCATCTACCCGCCTCTAAAACTCGATTTAAATTTTTTACATGACTTCATATGTTAAACATGCCAGAAAACTGAAAATTACAAAGCATTTTGTCTATTTTCAGACCTACTACTGAAATATGTTACAAATAGTTGATTATAATATGCTTCACCAGAATTAGGTTGAGATGGCTGGAGTGAAGTTAAGTGATTTGCATAGTCTAGCTTAATAAAATAGAAAAAAAAGGTACAAAGTCCAAGATGTCGCAGTGTCTATGATGTTTTAATTTTACTTTTAACTTACATTTTAAATAAACAATGTGTTTCAACTTACACCGAATATGCTACGTCAGAAGTTGGTAAAAAGGCCCATCCACTGATAACCTTATTCATTACACAGGCTTTATTAATTCAGGAAAAGGATGTTGATAATAGAATATTTCTTGAATGGTTTCTATTCTTATACTTAATGTATGGAGGAGGAATGTTACAAGAAAATGAATTTATCTTTGTGATCAAAAATATAAAATTAATTTGATCACAATAATACAATTCAACTTTTCAGCAACTACTAATCATTTTTTCACAAGTTGACAACAAATACCACCATATAATGTTTAACTATTTTTGGAACAATATTTTCACTTTATATTAAAGCTTCATATATTTGTCTTGTAAATAAAATTTAAATACCTAAATTTAAAAAAATTAGTACTATCAAATTAGAATCCAAATTAAAAAACTTGATTGCCTAATATTTGCACAATCACACTTATTTTTAAATTAAATATTTAGGCAAAATGTTTCTTTAATTATTATTTCCATGACTAACTGCTTAAAATAAAATCCGACTATCATAATAATGAAAATTTTTTTATACCAAAGTCCTTTTCATCTTGTACCTAATGAAAGGGAAATTTACTCAGTTTGTAAATAACCGAATTTATATCACTTCACCCTTCGTAAATCTAGAAAGATTTCTGTTAAAATACAATTTTCAAATACTAACACTTTCATCACAATATTACACTGTTAATATCCTTAGAAGATAAATCATTTCTTCAAAAACAGTTTCCTTCAATGTCATAAAAAAACTTTTCAAAAACTCACTTATACTTCAAAGACAAAGCTTTCATTTCCACTTCTCCCGCCCATTCCTAAGGGGGAAATTTTGTTAATATTTTGGAACATACATTTTATTAAAATAAGTAAACAATTAAAATATTCGCAGAATTGGGCAAAATTGAATCATTCTATAATTTGAATTTTCAAACAATTTCACAGTAATAATCAAAATTTAACACATAGTAATAATCCAAATTAGGGCTTAACCTCATCTAAATTTATACAGGTAAATTCAGCTTAATTTACTATGCATATTTTATACAAAAATTAAAATATAAAAAAGCTATATTATCAGGGCTCTTTAGAATAGTGTACATCTAAATTTGAAGCCATTTGTTTTAATTATAAGTGAAGCTGCATTGTAATTAATACAAGAGAGAAAAAGATTTTGAAACAATTAGTTTAATTTTAATATTAATTCTTCGAACTAAAATCAAATTAATTTTAATTAATTTTTAAATTACTCAAAAAAAATCAGTTATAAAAAATTAATTTTATATATTTAAAGGAAAACATCACTAGATCATCCTAAATCAACTAATAATTATTACTAGCATTTTAAAACTACTAACTTGTGGATCCCTTAATTTTTGGAGATATTCATCAAAGTCTTCATTTATGAGCTGAAAAAGAAAATTAGGGAAATGAGAAGTTACAGGAAGCATGATGTCTCTTAATTTTCCCATAAATGAAAAACTTAATTTTTTCTTCTTTTATTTAAAACAAAGAACCTTAATTTATATTCACTTAGTTTTTAATAACAAAGCTAAAGAATGAGATAAAAATTTTAAAAAAACATTAAATCTCAACTTTGACAGTTAAATCGATTTTTATTAATTAGAGAGTAGTTCATACCGGTTCAAATATATTTCTATGCAGTTCCATATACTCAACACATCTCTCTCTAAGTTTGACATGATGAACCTGGGTATAGAAAAGCTGAAAAAAAATGTCAAATTATATTTTTGATACAAATTTAAAAATGAAAATTATCAGTAAAGTTTAAATCTTTTTTTAAATTTTTTTTTTAGAATAAGTTTAAATTTTGAATTAGACAAAATATTTGATAGAACGAGCTATACGTTAAAAAATAAATCATACACAAATTGCCAATTCGTCTCAAGCAAACCTTATCAAAAGAATAAGAGGCCGGTGTCTCAAAATAAAAAGAAAAGTCCCAGATTTCTTTATTTGGCTCAACCACCTGTTAGAAAATTAATGGATGTCCTTAGCTCAGCGTCCATGTCTGGTTTTTAAATGAAGTGTCCAGCATTGTTCACTGTCCACCAATGTGTGTTCAAATATGATCTCCAGTTTTCAATAGAATTATGCAATATTAAAACAAGCAGTGCATAAAAATTATTGATTAACTTATTCGTCTGCTCTTTTGTGTAGAAACAAAACCATTTTCCAAACACGGCTACAGTTAGATTTGAAAAAGTACCAAAAATTCAACAGTTGCTTTAGCAACAGATGTCAAAAACCATTCCAATAAAGCTACTACATTTAAGAGTAACTTCAATATAACTCTTCTGAAAGCTTATATTATTTGCTCTTAACCTATTTAAAAGGTTATGATGACCCAAAACCAACATTTTAGATCTTCCGTAATGCAGTTAGATGGAATCGATTCATGTTCACGTGATACATGTCACGCTTCTCACCAGAGTGAAAAAAGGACGTAAAATCGTTGAACAACTTAAAATAACGTACAATTTTGTTAGATAAAACGTGAAGCTAGATAAGTAATGCGACTGTGGTGTTGCACGATTCGACTTTATTGTTTATATTTGCAAGTCCTTATGTCTCGAGGCCAAATTTCAATGTAGTCAATTCATACTCGCATGATAAATGTAAAATGACCCGCGCCAGTTCAAACTTCTGTAAGCATATTTTATTTATGGCTGACAAAGCACGATGGTTATTTATTTTGATGTCCACAGATGAATGTCAACAGCTTTGTGGCATAGCGATCGGGACGCAAGGGGATAAAGAAGCCCCGGACACCAGCTTTAGGGGCGCCATGGAGTCGAAACATAATTGCATATACGTCATTTATGAAGCAAAATCCCAGATAGCACGTAAGTTTGCAGCAAGTTTGATTTTGACTTGTCATGGCAAAATTTGACGCGTCAAACTTGAATCGAACTTGTAGCAAGTTCGATGTGACAAGTAGCGCCACCTCTTTGCAAATCAAACTTGCAGCAAGTATGCAAAACAAGCTTCCTGCAAAGATAGCACAATAAAGAGATAATTATCTTTGTCTCTGTTTTAAAAAACATCCGATTTTTAATAGCATCTCCTAGACCGTAATTCTTTTTTATTAATTCAATAAATCAATGATAATTTGTGAAAAAAATAACTTTTTTATAAAAAAAAATTTTGAAGCATTTTCCATCTTTTTACTAAATATATCACTCTCACTTTAAAGAAAACTATATCGCCTTTTTCTTTTTTTCTTTTTTTTTTGAAATTTTAACGTTTATAAACAAAATTAAATCTAAAAAACAGTCGGTGTTTGTTGAAAAATAATAACTAGACATTTTGTCCCATTTTAAAGTAATTACTTTTGAACTCTAATTTCATAATTTATTCTACTAGCAAAACGTAGTTATTAGCGAAAATCGCTCTCTCTTTGACTTCAAATCGTATTCTCAACTCAAAAAATTAATGAAAACCAGAAAATAGTTTAAAATAAATCGTATACGAATCGCATCGAACGATGTTTTAGCGAAATCTATCCTCTCCTCTCAGAGTTCAGCTGGCTCAACGGTTAGCATCACCGCTTCGGAACCGGGAGGTCGCGAGTTCTATCCTGGGTTGTGTTCGTGTTCTGTTTTTGCTATAATTTGCAATTAGTTTGACACGGCAAACTTGCTGCAAGTTCGTTTCATGGTGACTTCGGAGCTTTCGTTAACTTGCTGCAAGCTTACTGCAAGCTTGCACACTTGTCATGACAAATTTGTGGCAAACTTGCACTCTTGTCATGACAAATTTGTGGCAAGCTTGCTGCAAACTAAAATTGCTATCTGGGATATGATGAGGAGGCGTAAAAATGATACCAATATTCCTGACGCCATTTACGCTTGTTAAGCTACTGATGACAGCTGGGATAAAAAAAAAATCATTTTCCATGCGCTACTTCCCAGATAGCAATTTTAGTTTGCAGAAATCTTGCTCTGCAAACCTGCAAGCTTGCAGCAAGTTAGACATGACAAAAGTGCAAGATTGAAACAAGTTATTGTTAACGACGAAGTCACCACACGTCGAACTTGCAGCAAGCTTGTTGAGTCAAGCTCATTGCCAACTATAGTGAAAACAGAGTACAAACACAAACCTCAGATTCGAACCTCCGACAACCCGCTTCCTAAACCTGTCGCCTTAGCCACTCAGCCAGCTGGACCTCAATGGACCTTATGCACCGTTTGGGTTCGAGAGTATAAAAAAACAGCTGTGGAGGAATAAACAAAGCTATCTGCCTATAAGCGACTCAGAAATAAAAGCAGTTCTGAGTCAGCTGTTTAAGACTGACCAATGACTGCCTCCGGCAGGTCACGTGTCGGAGGATGTGACGTCACATGCATAAGGTCCACTGCGGAAGACAGCGCTAATACATCGTACATCCGAACGTTTTATTTTAAAATGTCTTCTTGATTTCATTAATTTTTTAAATTTTGGTTGAGAATATGTTTTGAAGTCAAAGGGAGAGCGATTTTCGCTAATAACTACGTTTTGCTAGTGGAATAAATTATGAAATTAGGGTTCAAAAGTAATTACTTTTAAAAATATGGGACACAAAATAAGATATTTTACAACAAACATTAGCTGTTTTTTAGGTTTAATTTTGTTTATGAACATTAAAGAAACCATATACCGCCTTCTTAAAGTGCGAGTTCTATATTTAGTAAAAATATGGAGGGAAAAAAAAATCAAAATTTTCAATTTTTTTTTTATAGAAAAGTTAGTTTCTTTTTTTTACAAATTATCATTGATTTATTGAATTAATAAAAAGGACGGTGTAGGAGTGGCTATTAAAAATCGGATGTTTTTTTAAAACAGAGACAAAGGTCAAAACCAGATATATATA
>BGPR01018129.1:0-23080 GCA_013235015.1 Araneus ventricosus | reverse complement strand
TATATATATCTGGTTTTGACCTTTGTCTCTGTTTTAAAAAAACATCCGATTTTTAATAGCCACTCCTACACCGTCCTTTTTATTAATTCAATAAATCAATGATAATTTGTAAAAAAAAGAAACTAACTTTTCTATAAAAAAAAAATTGAAAATTTTGATTTTTTTTTCCCTCCATATTTTTACTAAATATAGAACTCGCACTTTAAGAAGGCGGTATATGGTTTCTTTAATGTTCATAAACAAAATTAAACCTAAAAAACAGCTAATGTTTGTTGTAAAATATCTTATTTTGTGTCCCATATTTTTAAAAGTAATTACTTTTGAACCCTAATTTCATAATTTATTCCACTAGCAAAACGTAGTTATTAGCGAAAATCGCTCTCCCTTTGACTTCAAAACATATTCTCAACCAAAATTTAAAAAATTAATGAAATCAAGAAGACATTTTAAAATAAAACGTTCGGATGTACGATGTATTAGCGCTGTCTTCCGCAGTGGACCTTATGCATGTGACGTCACATCCTCCGACACGTGACCTGCCGGAGGCAGTCATTGGTCAGTCTTAAACAGCTGACTCAGAACTGCTTTTATTTCTGAGTCGCTTATAGGCAGATAGCTTTGTTTATTCCTCCACAGCTGTTTTTTTATACTCTCGAACCCAAACGGTGCATAAGGTCCATTGAGGTCCAGCTGGCTGAGTGGCTAAGGCGACAGGTTTAGGAAGCGGGTTGTCGGAGGTTCGAATCTGAGGTTTGTGTTTGTACTCTGTTTTCACTATAGTTGGCAATGAGCTTGACTCAACAAGCTTGCTGCAAGTTCGACGTGTGGTGACTTCGTCGTTAACAATAACTTGTTTCAATCTTGCACTTTTGTCATGTCTAACTTGCTGCAAGCTTGCAGGTTTGCAGAGCAAGATTTCTGCAAACTAAAATTGCTATCTGGGAAGTAGCGCATGGAAAATGATTTTTTTTTTATCCCAGCTGTCATCAGTAGCTTAACAAGCGTAAATGGCGTCAGGAATATTGGTATCATTTTTACGCCTCCTCATCATATCCCAGATAGCAATTTTAGTTTGCAGCAAGCTTGCCACAAATTTGTCATGACAAGAGTGCAAGTTTGCCACAAATTTGTCATGACAAGTGTGCAAGCTTGCAGTAAGCTTGCAGCAAGTTAACGAAAGCTCCGAAGTCACCATGAAACGAACTTGCAGCAAGTTTGCCGTGTCAAACTAATTGCAAATTATAGCAAAAACAGAACACGAACACAACCCAGGATAGAACTCGCGACCTCCCGGTTCCGAAGCGGTGATGCTAACCGTTGAGCCAGCTGAACTCTGAGAGGAGAGGATAGATTTCGCTAAAACATCGTTCGATGCGATTCGTATACGATTTATTTTAAACTATTTTCTGGTTTTCATTAATTTTTTGAGTTGAGAATACGATTTGAAGTCAAAGAGAGAGCGATTTTCGCTAATAACTACGTTTTGCTAGTAGAATAAATTATGAAATTAGAGTTCAAAAGTAATTACTTTAAAATGGGACAAAATGTCTAGTTATTATTTTTCAACAAACACCGACTGTTTTTTAGATTTAATTTTGTTTATAAACGTTAAAATTTCAAAAAAAAAAGAAAAAAAGAAAAAGGCGATATAGTTTTCTTTAAAGTGAGAGTGATATATTTAGTAAAAAGATGGAAAATGCTTCAAAATTTTTTTTTATAAAAAAGTTATTTTTTTCACAAATTATCATTGATTTATTGAATTAATAAAAAAGAATTACGGTCTAGGAGATGCTATTAAAAATCGGATGTTTTTTAAAACAGAGACAAAGATAATTATCTCTTTATTGTGCTATCTTTGCAGGAAGCTTGTTTTGCATACTTGCTGCAAGTTTGATTTGCAAAGAGGTGGCGCTACTTGTCACATCGAACTTGCTACAAGTTCGATTCAAGTTTGACGCGTCAAATTTTGCCATGACAAGTCAAAATCAAACTTGCTGCAAACTTACGTGCTATCTGGGATTTTGCTTCATAAATGACGTATATGCAATTATGTTTCGACTCCATGGCGCCCCTAAAGCTGGTGTCCGGGGCTTCTTTATCCCCTTGCGTCCCGATCGCTATGCCACAAAGCTGTTGACATTCATCTGTGGACATCAAAATAAATAACCATCGTGCTTTGTCAGCCATAAATAAAATATGCTTACAGAAGTTTGAACTGGCGCGGGTCATTTTACATTTATCATGCGAGTATGAATTGACTACATTGAAATTTGGCCTCGAGACATAAGGACTTGCAAATATAAACAATAAAGTCGAATCGTGCAACACCACAGTCGCATTACTTATCTAGCTTCACGTTTTATCTAACAAAATTGTACGTTATTTTAAGTTGTTCAACGATTTTACGTCCTTTTTTCACTCTGGTGAGAAGCGTGACATGTATCACGTGAACATGAATCGATTCCATCTAACTGCATTACGGAAGATCTAAAATGTTGGTTTTGGGTCATCATAACCTTTTAAATAGGTTAAGAGCAAATAATATAAGCTTTCAGAAGAGTTATATTGAAGTTACTCTTAAATGTAGTAGCTTTATTGGAATGGTTTTTGACATCTGTTGCTAAAGCAACTGTTGAATTTTTGGTACTTTTTCAAATCTAACTGTAGCCGTGTTTGGAAAATGGTTTTGTTTCTACACAAAAGAGCAGACGAATAAGTTAATCAATAATTTTTATGCACTGCTTGTTTTAATATTGCATAATTCTATTGAAAACTGGAGATCATATTTGAACACACATTGGTGGACAGTGAACAATGCTGGACACTTCATTTAAAAACCAGACATGGACGCTGAGCTAAGGACATCCATTAATTTTCTAACAGGTGGTTGAGCCAAATAAAGAAATCTGGGACTTTTCTTTTTATTTTGAGACACCGGCCTCTTATTCTTTTGATAAGGTTTGCTTGAGACGAATTGGCAATTTGTGTATGATTTATTTTTTAACGTATAGCTCGTTCTATCAAATATTTTGTCTAATTCAAAATTTAAACTTATTCTAAAAAAAAAATTTAAAAAAAGATTTAAACTTTACTGATAATTTTCATTTTTAAATTTGTATCAAAAATATAATTTGACATTTTTTTTCAGCTTTTCTATACCCAGGTTCATCATGTCAAACTTAGAGAGAGATGTGTTGAGTATATGGAACTGCATAGAAATATATTTGAACCGGTATGAACTACTCTCTAATTAATAAAAATCGATTTAACTGTCAAAGTTGAGATTTAATGTTTTTTTAAAATTTTTATCTCATTCTTTAGCTTTGTTATTAAAAACTAAGTGAATATAAATTAAGGTTCTTTGTTTTAAATAAAAGAAGAAAAAATTAAGTTTTTCATTTATGGGAAAATTAAGAGACATCATGCTTCCTGTAACTTCTCATTTCCCTAATTTTCTTTTTCAGCTCATAAATGAAGACTTTGATGAATATCTCCAAAAATTAAGGGATCCACAAGTTAGTAGTTTTAAAATGCTAGTAATAATTATTAGTTGATTTAGGATGATCTAGTGATGTTTTCCTTTAAATATATAAAATTAATTTTTTATAACTGATTTTTTTTGAGTAATTTAAAAATTAATTAAAATTAATTTGATTTTAGTTCGAAGAATTAATATTAAAATTAAACTAATTGTTTCAAAATCTTTTTCTCTCTTGTATTAATTACAATGCAGCTTCACTTATAATTAAAACAAATGGCTTCAAATTTAGATGTACACTATTCTAAAGAGCCCTGATAATATAGCTTTTTTATATTTTAATTTTTGTATAAAATATGCATAGTAAATTAAGCTGAATTTACCTGTATAAATTTAGATGAGGTTAAGCCCTAATTTGGATTATTACTATGTGTTAAATTTTGATTATTACTGTGAAATTGTTTGAAAATTCAAATTATAGAATGATTCAATTTTGCCCAATTCTGCGAATATTTTAATTGTTTACTTATTTTAATAAAATGTATGTTCCAAAATATTAACAAAATTTCCCCCTTAGGAATGGGCGGGAGAAGTGGAAATGAAAGCTTTGTCTTTGAAGTATAAGTGAGTTTTTGAAAAGTTTTTTTATGACATTGAAGGAAACTGTTTTTGAAGAAATGATTTATCTTCTAAGGATATTAACAGTGTAATATTGTGATGAAAGTGTTAGTATTTGAAAATTGTATTTTAACAGAAATCTTTCTAGATTTACGAAGGGTGAAGTGATATAAATTCGGTTATTTACAAACTGAGTAAATTTCCCTTTCATTAGGTACAAGATGAAAAGGACTTTGGTATAAAAAAATTTTCATTATTATGATAGTCGGATTTTATTTTAAGCAGTTAGTCATGGAAATAATAATTAAAGAAACATTTTGCCTAAATATTTAATTTAAAAATAAGTGTGATTGTGCAAATATTAGGCAATCAAGTTTTTTAATTTGGATTCTAATTTGATAGTACTAATTTTTTTAAATTTAGGTATTTAAATTTTATTTACAAGACAAATATATGAAGCTTTAATATAAAGTGAAAATATTGTTCCAAAAATAGTTAAACATTATATGGTGGTATTTGTTGTCAACTTGTGAAAAAATGATTAGTAGTTGCTGAAAAGTTGAATTGTATTATTGTGATCAAATTAATTTTATATTTTTGATCACAAAGATAAATTCATTTTCTTGTAACATTCCTCCTCCATACATTAAGTATAAGAATAGAAACCATTCAAGAAATATTCTATTATCAACATCCTTTTCCTGAATTAATAAAGCCTGTGTAATGAATAAGGTTATCAGTGGATGGGCCTTTTTACCAACTTCTGACGTAGCATATTCGGTGTAAGTTGAAACACATTGTTTATTTAAAATGTAAGTTAAAAGTAAAATTAAAACATCATAGACACTGCGACATCTTGGACTTTGTACCTTTTTTTTCTATTTTATTAAGCTAGACTATGCAAATCACTTAACTTCACTCCAGCCATCTCAACCTAATTCTGGTGAAGCATATTATAATCAACTATTTGTAACATATTTCAGTAGTAGGTCTGAAAATAGACAAAATGCTTTGTAATTTTCAGTTTTCTGGCATGTTTAACATATGAAGTCATGTAAAAAATTTAAATCGAGTTTTAGAGGCGGGTAGATGGGAGAGGAAGCTTGAATGTGCAAAAGGGTTTTGCATGGGTTTATTATATAATCTATTACTAATTCCAGCTTAACAAATATTTGTACAAAACTTTTAAATTTTTGTGAATTATTTTTTCTAACAGCATATGTACTTGAACCAAGAATGTTTTTTTTTTTTTTTTTTAATAAGAAATCGATGTTGGCTCATTAGTTTTCAGTGTATACAAAATATTGTTAGATACCTACTTATTTCTAAAGGCAAGTAGGGTAAAGAATCAGTATTTGGAGGAGAAAAAAATAAAATGTAGTCTATGAAGTTCTTCTGAAATAATCCTTTAAGTTCTGTTGCTTAATGTATATGTAATAAAATGATACAGTGGCGAATCCAGAGAGATGGTATGGGGTTGCCGCCCCCCCCCCCCAGAACTTCTGATTTTATTTAAAATCGCTACAACCGTTTGTTCTTACTCTCCCTTAAAAAAATAATAGTAAATAAAACGTGACAACTTTGCTTCTTGGCTTGACAGGCTCGAAAAATTTCCTTACTTTATTAGTTCCACATGTAGTTGTAGCTTTGGCATGGTTGAAAACATTTTTTGGCTAGTTATTTCACTGTGTTTTTTATTAAATTATTGAAAGTATGGAGTGTTTTTTATGATTCTTATTGTCAGGCGAGTAAAGTCTGTAAAGTTTTGGTTCACGCAAGCCTTGAGGTTTGGTATTCGTCATGGCGATACAAAATTTTCATGACCTCAGTCCCCCAGACCCAAATCCTGGAGTCACGACTGTAATGATAACATTTTATATGTTGTCACTAAGAGAAAACTAATTTTTGAAAATAATACATCATATAACTAAAAGTTGACTTTAACACACTTGTGAAATAGGGCTGAATTTTGCTTATTTCCCATTGCTGCTTTTTTTCCCCACTGATGAATTAAGGAACACTGTACATGTTATTGTATAGTTTACTGTCTGCGCTTTCTTGCCAAATTTATATGCTGTTAACACATTGTTGACCAGTCATGAGTTAACTTGTGTTTTCATGCCCAAACATTGTTGACTGATACTGAATTAATTTGTTTTACTTCCATATTCAGTTACAAAATAATAGCCAGTGGCATGAGATAGCCTCTGTGCAAAATTGCTGGTCAACAATGTGTTAAAGAATTGTCTCTTTATATTCAACATGCATTTCAAAATATCTATAATGCAATGGTGTTTGAATTAATTTCATGAATATATTTAACTCATGAGTATGCAATATTTTAATTGTTTCATTATGCTTGTTGATAGCTTTTTTTGGCCATTAAAACATCGGCTCTGTTAATACATTTACTAGATTTATTGAAACTAATATTTATGCTTCAAACAACTAGTATCTTGTATTATTTATTTTCCCCTTTTTAATTGTTTCCTTTTCTATGCTGATAATTCATATTTATTATAGAGTAGATTTTGTTGTGTACTATGACATCAGTAAACCACCTCTCAAGATAAAGACCAGTTCTTCTAACCAAACTGTTAAGTATCTTTTTTATTAAGCTGTGTTTTTTTAGTATTTATAGTAATACTAGATATTCTTATTTTTGTATTGTTTGGTATTTTATTGTAGATTTCTTTAGCCTGTACTGGTGGCAATCGTTATGACTGTGTTTATTCAAAATCCGATTTATCAACTTTAGCATTTTGTCAGTGTAAGTATTGCATGACCTCTTAACCTTGTCTTCTAATCTTAATGAAGATATCTTAATGTTATTTAAATATTTTTTTACTGGCTTATTAAAAAAAAAATAAAAAAAAAAATAAAACCTTAAAAATTGAATTTTTTTAATTTTTATTTTTCATTTAAAATTTTTTGAATCTTGTAAGTGGCTATTCTCTTGCAAGCATAGTGAAACTTGTCTAATTCAAATGTTTTTGAATCAAATTCTTCAGTAATTCGATTTTCCCCCCTCTTTTCCCTTACATTTTCCATTGGCTTTCTGTTGACACATTTTGTGCCAAGCCATTTTTGCTCAACTTTTCATTCAGGCCATTTGATATTTTGACTAATTAGATGATATGAGGCCACGGTGGCCTAATGATAAGGTCTTGACTTTGGGGCCAGAGGGTTCCAAGTTCGAAACCAGATTCCACTGAAGATTTGCCGTGTATGGGGCCTGTTGCACACTAAATCATACGTAGTGGCCAAACGTCCTCCCGTTGGTATGGTGTGGAAGTTTGGAGAGGGGGGTGCCAGCCTCGTCATCTGATCGTGGTTCAAAATTACGAGGTCTGTCCCAAAATAGCCCTCGTGTTGCTTCAAAAAGGGATGTTAATATAACTAAAGCTAAACTAATTAGATGATAATTTTTGAAGATTGATATAATATATTGCAGTGTATTTCTATGCATCATCAATCTATAAGTAATTAGCTTGTCTAGCGTACTTATTGTGTACCTTTCATGGCACATAAGGCACTGCATTCAGTTTTAACTTTTTGATTAGTGTGTACCATTCATGGTACACGTGGCTTGAATGGAAAGTTTAGCATGCACCATCCATGGTACACGTGGCACAGAAAGTGTTAAAATATGGTCTTCAATTCAAATTTATTTTTGGTTATTCGAAAAGTGAGCTAAAAACTGTAAAAAAATTTTTTATTTCTGAATTACTTTCTATTATTTTAATATTCAAACTTTGTGTCTAGTGATCATTGGTAAATAATTTTTTGAGGTCCTTAATTCATTTGAGGACTGCTGGTCAATGTATTTAATAAAAGATGCAATAAAAAAATTCTCATTTTTAAAAGAAAACTTTGAACACATTAAATGCGAATTAATGATGCTATTTATTTTGAAGTTTTACTGTACAATTGTTGTATTCAAAGTGCTGTATTCTGTTTATTAAACTTACTTATGTATTGAAATTATTTTTCAAATTGTGAGAAATTTTAATTATTAAATGTTATTAATCAATTACTTTTTATGTATTTATTGAAACTGTTAAATATTAAAAACATTTTAATGCAGTTTTTACTTGTATTAAAAAAATTGTCATTTTCTCTTGCTGTACTCATCTTTAGGTGCACTTTTTTAAAAATTAAATTTTTGGATAAATTGGGTTTTTATTGTTGTCCTGTTGACTTTGAATTAGCAACTGTAGTTTACTTTAATTATTTCAAAGCACTTAGAGGGGCGTGTTAGCCTAGTGGTAAGGTCTGGCCAGAGAGTAAAACCTCGAAACCCTATTCTACTGAAGATCTGCCATGTATTGGACCTGTGCGAGGTCCATCCCAAAATAGCCCTCGTATTGCTTCAAAACATTGCATTAATATAATTAAAACTCAAAGCACTTAGAATTATTTTTTAATAGATTTCATGAAGTTCAGTAAAAACTTTAAACAGATTTTTTTTTTTAAGATGCATAATTTTCTGACATTCAAATTATTTTTTAAAAAATTGGAAACTTATTTTCATTTTGCTTTATTATTTCAGCTATTGTCTATGAGGTGCTGTACAAGAATGTTTTTGAACTAGGTTCTGATGTTGATGTAGCTGTTGAAAAAATGCTTCATGACAAAGCTTATTCCAAACAACGGAGGAATAACTTGCTGTGCCATTTTTTTAGAGAAAGGTTTGTTTTTATTTCTTTTTAAAATATGTACAACAGTCATTTACCAAGCATTCACTTTTTTTGCAGGACTAAATTTAAACAAATTGCTGAACAATTGACAATTTTTTTTTTTGAATGTTGTTTTTCCATTAAAAACTGTCCTCAAATGAAACTGTTTCAAAATATGGGAAATTGGAGAAAATAATTTCATTTCATTTGCAAGGATAAATGGATTGTTTGGAATAGTTTTTTTTAATAAACTTACTCATGAATATAATTGAAAACACTGTGGTAACTACTAAATAAGAAACAAAAATAAATGTAAACTTGATGGGAGCAGATAAATAAAAACACTTAAGAGGCTTTTTTATTTGTTGGATATTTCGAATTTAAATCTGCATCAATTATCCTGCTAATTTTGGCAAGCAGACTTCTAAAAAATGTTGCTCCATCCTTCTGGGATACCTTTTTGGCTCTCTTAGTATTTAAAATACGAGAGACTCAAATCTTTATTCTTGCATAATACAATATTTAATGCAAAATCTCTCCATAACTTTTACATTGATAAATTGAATCAAAAAGTTTTGTTTGGAACTTTTCAATTTTTGCTTTTGTAATCTTGTCTGTTATTGTAATCGAGATAAATATATAAATGTGCAAGAAGTTTTACTAAGCTTTGCACATTATTGGTTTAACAATGAGCACTGAAGCATGACATTAACAGAGAACCAGAGGGAAAGTTAATCCTAATGCCTGCATTGATGTCTGCCTTGACTTCCTCTTAGGCTTTGATTATGCACTTAAATGTGCTGCCATCCATCTCTTGCATTGCTGAGAGAATCTATGTGCTCAACTCTGTTATTGTCTGCCGTTCCCCAAGAGTTGCTATCTCTCCTTGTGTACCTGGACAAAGCTTTCATTTCTGTAGCAGAACATGTGTTTACCCCTGTAAACTCAAATTGCATTACACATCTGTAAACTCAAACTGGTTAAGCCATCTCTCTTCTGTTGGCACAAGTTATTTACATAGATACCTTATCAAGAAATGATTAGTTAATCCATATCTTAAATATAAGTCATTGAATGCTTCAAAGCATTTTTTCTTTTATTTCAGTATACTGCCAATTGAGATTCATGATTACTCTTAAGTAGTTACTGCTTATAGTTTTTGCCTAGTTAATGATTTTACCTGCAAAATCTATCCTTCTGCTTTTCTTGCACTTTACATACAAAACATTAAATCTTAAAACTGCAATTTCTCCTTCGGTTATGATTTTTTTAATGCCATTTGATAAAGATACTTTAAACTTGTTTACTGTACAAATGTTTTTAACTATTCTATTGCTTCATTAATAACAGTTTTAACACATTTTATTATTAAACTAGCTGTGTGGCCCGGCGTTGCACGGGCTATCACGAGTAATAGGATATTCCCGGGCGGAGAGAAGTGAGGTCACGTGAGACCTTGGGATCCATATATTTTCATATGCCCCGCCTCCGTTTTTCTCTACAATCAACAAATATTGTCACTTACTTTCCCTAACAAACGTTACGAAATTAAACACTTTAATACAAAAAAAGAAAGAAAAAAAAAGCACGAAAACGATTTTTTTTCTTTTTTTTTTTACACATATTGTCGCTAACGTAAACGTTACGTTTCCCCCAAAACGTAAAAAATCCTTTGAATTCTATATTGTTTAATTAAAATTTTTAAATCCAACCTTTTAATTACCTTATAATAGTTGATAACCCAGCGTTTCTCGGAATCCACATTTTTTTCATATGCCTTCCCCACTGTTTTTTTCCCTACAAATATTGTCACTAACGTAAATCTGTTTTGAATCCTCTCTTGTTGGATTAAAACTTTCAGTTCTAGCCTTTTTACTACCTTAAAGCAGTTTGGTTTGAATGAAAACGCGAGATTTCTTATGCTTATAAATTTTAAACACCAGAAACATATATTTTAAAAAGTATTTGGATTCTTTTTTTAAAAAGTTTAAATTTACTTTCAAATAAATTAATTTTGAATTTTATTTGAGTTTCCTTGATATTTCTAGCTTCTAATTATTTTCTTCCTTGATTTTTTTTCTGTTGTAAACTAATATCTTTAAAATTCTATTTTATTTGCTCAATAGATGGCGCCACGTAACTGACCGATATTCATGACTTACCAGAAAATGGTTTTGTTGTTTATAATTTCAAAACACCAAGTTTGCTAAATAAGAAGAAAAAAACCTTGTTTATACAAATTAAAACCAGGTTTCGTTAAATAAATAAACAAAAAATTCCAAGAACTGCGGATTCAAAGTTGTCAATAAAAAAACAATTGCAAGAACGTTGGATGCCAAAGTTCTCGATAGATGGCAGCACGGGCGAATTAATCAATATTAAGTTTTTAATTAATATCTTTTTAACTAATTATAATTTCGAATTTTAAA
The DNA here is from genome assembly GCA_013235015.1 of Araneus ventricosus. NCBI lineage: Eukaryota > Metazoa > Arthropoda > Arachnida > Araneae > Araneidae > Araneus > Araneus ventricosus. The sequence continues at coordinate 11,876 of BGPR01018129.1, read as the reverse complement.
TGGCCGAAATGGATTCCTTGGATTATTCCGCATCTTTTGGTACTTTCCGCGTGCTTCTCCGTTCAGCGGTTCGTGAGAAGATAGCCGGACATACATACATACATACATACATACATACATACATACGTTTGTTTACCTTCGAATTTTAATAGGATAGATTGCACAATTTGCATTCATATTTATTTATTTTTTGTGTATATACCGGGGGTTTTATTACACTTTTTCTGTTGTATTATCAGAGTTACATAGCAATAATTCTATGTTGTTGAAAATGTAAATATCTAAATTTGTGCTTAAAATAAGTTAGAAATCACATTTTTAAATTTGAGTTTTGGTAACTGCAATGGAAAAATTATTAATAGGAAAATAGACAAGCCCTAATTATCAGGGTTAACATTAAAAAAAAAAAAAACTTAGAGAAAAATAATATATATAGATTCTAATATTTTAGAGTCCATCAATTCAAAAAATTTATTTTATACTTAATATTGTCATACTTTTTTTTCCCCAGCTTGTAAATCATTTTGTCATATGACTGGTGTCTTGGCGTTAGTGTAGCATGAAAAGAAGCAAAACATTTTTACTTTAATAAGCATGGATGCTCGTGTATTCTTAACATTGTTTCTGTGTCTAGTTAATGGAGTAGAATTTATTTGTACTTTACTAAATTGAAATGTGTGGTATTGTTTCGTTTAACACAGTCATTACTTTCCTTATATCTTAAGGTCATACAAGTGATTATTAGAAGATATAGTTGAAAATAAGAATTTAAAGGAATATTTTTTCATGCTTCCTTTTCATATTTTTAGTTGTCGCATTGATGGTGTTGTTGAAGATCAAAATCTGCCAGAAGATGACCAGTCTTATAAAGTAAACATTTGTTTTTCTGTATAATATTCCAAAACAGAATACTAAAACTATTTAAATATTCAATTTGAACATTAACATCCAAGTTGCTGATTATCTAACAAAATGCAATTTTTATTACAAACTTCATTAATCATAATGTTGCTATTGTTATATTTATACCAGAAATTTAATGTATTGTTTAATAGTTCCTTAAAAAGTTACTAAGTAGGTAGTTGTTTTGAAATTGCTCATTGAAAGAAAAAATAAACTGTCTATATAGATGAACATTTGATACCCACCAACTTCAATTTGTTTCTCACTTATGAACTTAGCATTGGTGTTGCAGGTATTGACCGCTGTGTTAAATTGCATCAAAATAAAATGCTGGCAGTGAAGATTGTAGAAAATGAATCAAACTTGTGATAGGCAGCAGATTTTTCTTGGGTCACTTTATTGAATAATAGACACAACTTTATCAGAAATACTTCATCCGAATTTGTGTGCTGTATCATTGATAATTATTTACTACATAAGAAATTAACTATTTTTGTGTGTGTGTGAGAGCAGATGATTACCAATAATGCTTCATTTTTCAATGAATACTTCTAAGCAATGTTTTGTAGCTTTGATATAACATTAAATGAGAGAAATTATATGGGAACTTAATTAGCGCACTCTGTGCTGGATAAGAATTGGATACAAGTTCTAACTTGCAAAAAGACTAACTGTACCTGTGCTTTCTCTAGAAATGTTTATACCATAAAAGAATAAGTGAATGTATTCTGCAGCCCTCTATTAATATGTCCAACTTATCTAAACTAATAATTCAAATTCTTCAATTAAAATTTTGATGTTGGGTAATTCGAGAAAAATGTATTTTTACATTTTCCGCTTCCAAAGTGTTAATATGCCTTCTGTCCCTCTTACTTGGATATCATAGCTGTTAATAAATTTCGAAAAAATGAATAACTTTTCTTCATGTTTGTTGAAATAGTTTTATTCATTATCTTTTCAATGGTATAATTTTCTCTTTTTAATTTTTATATCTAGATTAAATTTTTTACCCATGCATATCTTGCATCGTTTCCTCTACAGAAAAAAAATAGAAAACCTGTAATATTTTATATTTAACCAACTTGTTTTCAGTGCTATACTTCAACTATCCTGTAATATCTGTTTTAAATTTCATATTGGAAAAATTATTAAACATATTATCCGTGCTGAGAATTTTTTCTTTTGTGGCATGTCCAGAACCCACGCTTGGATATCCGAAAAGCTCTAGCACAAGGTATTCCTCCATTTCCATACAAGGTAGCAAAGACCTTGGATCCAGGCATCTATCGAAATGTGGAATTTGACATGTGGAATGAGAAAAGAAAAGGTAAAATTTCAAGACTGTGACTTTTAAAGTACATTTCACTGCAGCATGTTAGAGTTGCAAAAGTTTATCATGTTTTACACAGTATGTGCTTAAAACCTGTAAATAAATTCTATAGTGTGTCAGCATGTGGTTTGTATAAGTTCAAGATAACCAAAAGGCTTCGCATCATAGCTGTTGTCCTTATATAAAAATATATGTAAATATATAAATGATTGGCTGCCATACGTTGTGAGGTGGGTTTCAGCATTCCTTACAAAATTGGCTCCGTTATAACACCTTTTTTGCAGCAAACCCACAACTAAAGAGGCATTACTTGCAGGGTCATATGTAGCGGACTCGAATCAAAAGATTCGGACTTTGACTCTGACCACCATGCTGCTGATGTTTGTCATGTCTACCTCGTCATTATTGTAAACCAGCTTGTGGCAACTTGGAGATTTAGCCGCCAGCGGAGTATATAAGGACGTTCAACTGAGAACTCTCTTTTTTTGCCTCTCATTTCCAGGTTGCCTTCACCCGGTTCCTTCGGTGATTGGACTTACCCTGACATCTTGAAGTGTCATGACATACCGTTTTTAATATTGTTGTTTGTATTAAATAAATTGTTTTTATTCATCCAGCAGCGCCTTCTGATGTGTGCGGCATACACCACCACCACTCGCACCACAGTGGTGACCCGGACGTGCAATAATGCCGAGGTAGACACGACGAACATCAGCTGCATGGTGGTCAGAGTCAAAGTTCGAATCCTTTGATTCGAATCCGCTACACATACGGAAGGGATGGCAAGATTGGCTCCCACCAAGGGTGCAAGTGAGGGGACCATTAAAAGAAACGAGGTTTAAGAGTTATATTGGTACATACGATCTGCTGTGTAAATGAAAAAGAATTCTGATTAAAAATAATGGAATTGTTAGTAGTTTTTGTGACTATAGATAGCTAGTAACTGTCGTTCAGCCAGTTGGTGAGTGATGGGTTGGACAAGCATAATTTTTAATTTACAAGGATATAAAATTTGCTAAATCTGCACGAAAGAAATTGCAGGAAGTAGTTTTCTGGGGGAAGGGGATGAAAAATTTACAAAAATGTAGCTCAAGTGGATGGGAGGAGCAGTTCTGCCAGGGGTAAATACCCTGATTATTTGTTATTAGGGAAAGTACTATTAAGTAGCTTGCCCTTTTAATATGCAACCTGAAGCAAATCCGATACAAATCTGAAAACCTGGATACTTATACACTAACTTCTCATTCTTATACTCTTAAGTGGCATTTAGTGAAGAAACTGAAGGTAAAATTGACTTGGCTTGCTGTTCTTGTGTTACTTTTAGTTTTAAAAAAAATTAAATTTGGTTCAGTTTATGCTTGGCTTGTATAACTTAATGTTTGAAATCGTGTTTAACATCTGTTGTAATTTTTTTTTTTACCATTTTAAAATATTTGTATATATGCATTATTATTCTATACAAATGCAATTTTATATATCTTGCTGATTAGTGCACAACATATCAAAATTAAATTTTTATCCATTTTAGTTAAATGTTGTATATTTTGGTTATTTTTAAAAGGCCAAATGTTACTAGTGTGCATCTTGGTTATTGAATTCAATTGTATTAATCATTAAACTTGCTGGCTTAAGTCTGAATTTCTCATAAAATGCTTCTTAATTTTATTTAACACTTTATGCATATTTATGAAACTGTAATTTTGTAGAGGAACAAAAGAATGAACAGTTTGTGATACCAAAACTGGAACCCGGGGTTAAGTGCAAGGTATGAAAAATTTCCACTCTTTTCGATGTAATCTTTTAAAAATGTTGGTTCTCTGAATGAAAAACTTCTTTTTATAGGTACATATAAATAAAGATGTCTATATAGGACATGTCCAGGATATTTTTAATGATTGTGAGAATGGGGCCATTTACATTGAGGAGCTTTGTAAACGGTAAGTTTTAAATCTGTTTTATATGCAAACTTGATGAAAAGAATTTTGACTTATTAAAATTATATCTTGATCTATTATTATGGTAGATGTGTTGTGTCCTCGAGTGTTCTTGAAGTTGTTCCTGTGCCTGCTTATAAAGGTAATTTTTATTCAAGTTTTTAATATTATTTATCTGTTTCACTAGTAAATGTAGGTTCATTATTTATGGGTTGTATAGTAACTTCTTAGTCTGTGAAGTGAATGATGAATTATGAAGGACGTGCATGATTATTTTCAGGACTTGGAGTACCACAAGCTGTGGATGTCCAGGGTATGTTTTCATTAGTCTAAGCATGCAAAGCTATTGGCAACAAAAATAAGCTCCTTTTTTTACGATTCCTTAACATTTTTATAGAAAGAATACTCGTAGCATGTATCATGTATATATCTGATTTTCCTAAGTGATTTTGGGCAGTAATTCTTTGACAAGATGATTCCAAATGTTATACTGGAGACATTTTGTTACTCTCTCGTGTTTTTCATTTTTCAGCTCTGACTTGGCAAGGTGGAAAAACTTACAAAGTTTATTCCGATGGAATGCAATCTGGATCTGGTATGTAATTATGTTGTACCTGTTGATAAGAAAAGTAATTTGCTTAATCTAAATGAGTTTTTATATTGTTTCTGAACAAGTGTGTAGTATGAAAATATGAACTTGAATGATGTTTAATATTTTCTATAGCGTATGTCGCAAAATGCAACTGTGTAAATAATATTTTAGAATATCTTTTTATTTTAATTCATTTTCTTCAAAATAAAATTTTGAAGAGATGACAAGACTAGAAGCACCAAATAAAATAAATTTGAATTGTTTTAATTTCAAAATCTAAAGTTTTAGGCGTTCCATTGACTTTAAGCTGTAAATGATTCTGTCAGTGTTGAGCAGTGCCTCTATTACCTCCTGAAATTTTGATTTTAAATTGATCGAGTGAAAAGATTTTATGTGTCGATAATATATCGAATAACTTTTCTCGTGCTTATTTAGAATACAGTAAACATCTTGGGCTCAATTATATTTTTTAATTTGATTGAATTGTTGTAAAAAAAAAGTTTATTCCTTTCAAAAACTTTGTCATATTGATTTCTGAACTTTAAAAAAAAAGGATTGCTACTTAGTAAGTTAAAATGTTTAGCATAACTATTTAAAGCTTTTTTTTTTTTTTTTTAAATTTTAGAGCTCGATAATTTTTTAGTAAAAAATATCATTTTGTTTCAATTCTTGTTCGATTATAGATTTGCTTTAAATTCTTACAGATGCAGAAAGAAGCAGGTCGAAGAAGAATGCTAAAAAACATCAGGTATTAGAAAAATATGCAATAAAATTTTAATTCATGTTTTCATTATTTTTAAAATTTACACTTTTGCTATGTTCTTGTTATTTTTTCTGAAGTCTGCATTCTGCAGTTGGAGAAAAGTCTTAATTGAAGTAAAATACTAGGCAACTTAATTTTGACTTGAGTCTTGCACTGCTTGAAATATTTGTATATTTTAGAAAATAACTTTCCTCAGGAGTAAATATTCTGAGATAATTATATGAAGGGTTCAGAGTTAAAGTTGACCAAGACCACGAGATTCATTTGTGAGAAAGCAGCTCTCGGAATTGATCAGCTGTATTTAAAATAACTGTGGACTTGAGATCTAGTTGTATCATACAGAAGTAGATTCGAAGTATTTTAAATAGTTTATTCAAAAACAAAATCACAATACATAGAACCACAAGAAGGAAGATAAGTGAACTGAGTCTGTGCTAGTTAATTTCAAATTTAATACGTTGACATAAATGACGTCTGTAGATGTCTAATGCTTGGGATTGTAGATGCAAATGATGGCCATTGCCATTCTATATTCTTAATATTATAAATGAATTATTAAAATGTATATCATTGTTAAATCTATTTCCTTTGAAAGTCTTCATTGTTCTGGAAAGAATGAATGATGAAATATTTATCACTAAGATCACCTATCATTTAGGCTTCCTTGCAAATGCTTCTCAAAATTGAATTTTGTCTCTAAATTCTTGTTATGCCAATATAAGTGTTTATTCTTGAATTTTTTAAATTTGTATCGCTGAAAAGCATAAATGAAATCAAATTAACTGAATTAATGTGAAAAATAAGGTTATATTGCTTTCTAACAATATATATTTTTTTTCTGTTAAATTATTCCCAAAAACTTTTAGTCTGCACAGCTACCAAGACGTCTATAGGCGTCTTTTGTGCATCAGCGAAATCAAGATATTAAAAATAAAGGACGGCTATAGACGTCTACCATTTTTTTGAAAAATTTGTTTGAGAATTTTATTCTGCAAGTTTGAAATCTTCATGGGAACACCCCAAGAATCAACTAATTAATGAAAAAAAATGTTGCTTTTGTCGTCCATCTCCGTTTTCAGAATGAGTGTCAACATGTTAAGCACATGCACACCCAAATAGCAATTTTAGTTTACAGCATTCTCTGCAAACTAAATTACTAGCTAATTCTCTGCAAGCTTGCAGATTTCTGCAAATCTGCAAGCTTGCAGCGAGTTTGACATGGCAAGAGTGAAAGTTTGAAATAAGTTAACACAATAGAGTTAGTCGCCACGCGCCAAACTTGTCACAAATTTGTCGCATCAAACTCGTTACTAACTATAGCAAAATCGGAGTACACAGACAAACCTCGTATTCAAACTCCTGACACCCACATAGCCACTCAGCCAGCTGGACTCTGAAAGGAGAAGATAGATTGCGCTAATAGATCATTCATCTACATGTTTTATTTTGAACTGTTTTCTCGATTTCATTAATTTTTTAAATTTTGAGTTGAGAAGATGATTTGAAGTCAGAGAGGGCGTTTTTCGCTAACAACTACGCTTTTCTAGTGGAATAAATTATGAAATTAGAGTTCAAAAGTATTTACTTTTAAAATGGGACAAAATGCAAGTTATTATTTTTCAACAAAGATTGACTGTTTTTTAGGTTTAATTTTGTTTATGAACGTTAAAATTTCAACATTAAGAAAAAAGTGGTATGTTTTCTTTAAAGTGGAGAGTTCTGTATTTAGTAAAAAGGAGAAATTTAAAATTTTTATTGACCTAGTTCGTTTTTACAAATTATCATTGATTTATTGACTTAATAAAAAGGACGGTGTAGGAGATGCTATTAAAAATCGTATTTTTTAAAAAAAACTGAGACAAATATCAAAACCAGATATATACAATAGTATTCAGGTCATGGTGTGTAAGTGTGATGCATCAACTTTGCAGCAAACTTGTTTTGCAAGTGGATTGGTCGATTATGCTTTGTTACTTTGCAGGAAGTTTGCTGCAAACTTGCCGCATCAAATTTGTCATGACTAGCTAATATCAAGAAAAATCGCACTTGCTGCAAGTGTGCATGTTATCTGGGCAGTTATAACTACGGTTAACACTCGCATTATATTTAATGGAAATGCTGAGGTATGAATTTATATTCAACACTTGCTACCTGGTGGTTACAAATTGAACTATGTATTTAAATCATTATTGCACATAAAATATAAAATTTCTGCACTACCGAGATAGTATTAGTGCAAGATGGATAAAGCCATGGGGTTGGTCCACTTTAACTCTTCCATATATTTTTATCTTGCTTGAAAATAAAACAGTTTTCAAAATTAAATTTTAAAGTGGTTTATGCCCAAGTTTAAGTTTTAAAAATCGCATTTTCATTCATCAATAAATATTTCTTTTTGTAATTTTTAATTTCTCATTTATTAAACAACAATTGAAATTGATTTTTATGTCCTTCACACTATGCGTGTTCTGTAGCCTGCAGGTCTGCCTCCTAAAGTAAAATGGATCTTGCAACTATATAAAAATTAACACAAGCAGTTCCTCCTTTTGTGGGCTTCAAAACTTAATTTTGAAGATTTGTTTTTGAATCTATGCTTTGCGATATCTTTTGATGGGTGGTGTCGAACCACGTTTCTCAAAATTTTCCTCAAATTGACACTGAAGCTTTTTATGAAATAATTGATAATTTGACCTGTTCTCACGGACATGCAAGTTATGGCCATTAGCAGCACAGTCGATATTCACAGTATGGTGCATCAAAAAAATATATGCTAAAATTAAGCAATCGTAGTTGCGAAAGTTATAAAATTAACAATTCCTATTCACTCTCGTATATACAATTTCTTAATAACTATACACATAATGCCGTTGCACTTTTCATTTAATTATTAAAACAGGATTTTGCAATTATATTCAAATGTTACAAGACTGCAATGTTAATTGGGAAAAATTGGATATGATTGTTATTCTAGCATGGTGAAAAGGAATTGTGTATTTTTTGTGTTAAATGTTTGATAACTATACTTAAATGCTGAAATGAATGTTTTTTTGTGTGTATGCCTCAAGATTTAAAAATTATTTTCACTGCTTATATATAAAAATTATTTCAAGACTTATGACATATCATGTATTGAAATTTGTGTACACTTTTTGATGTTATAATCTTATGCAAGTTTTATTATTTTATTTTCAGGAGCACTCTCCAACTCATAATGGTGGAAATAATTCCCTAAAGCCAAATGCCATTGCACGATCCAATTCTTTACCTGTAGCATCTTCTCAACGTAATTGTATTCTACGTAGCAACAGGTATGACTTGTGAAAATTGAATGTAGCTTAAAGTGTATTTGTATAAATAGATGAATTAACTATAATAAGTATTAATTTCCTGTGCAACATAATTATTTAATAATAGAATAATTTCAACCAAGGTTCTGTAAGTTATTAATTTAATAAAACCTTTTCACAATTTATTTCCCTAATTGCCTGATCTGGCTTTAAATGATGAGGCACATAGAAATTTGGAATCGAGTAAATATTGATAGGACATTTGTTTTTAATAGTTTAAAATAATCATGAAAAACTTATGGCTATTATGAATTTATTCGTGGATATTAAATAGTTGACTATTTATAATTTCTGTTCTATTTCAGTTTATACTCCTCGCCTCAAATGCCACGAAAGAAAGGGCATTCTTCCAGTACACCTATTAATCATAAGTCTAAACATTCTGTGCCAAAAGAAGTACGTAATGGAGTAAATTTTCTCCCAGGCGATTAATCTTGTAGTTAAGTTTTAGTGAACATCCATTTTTTAATATACATCTGTATTGTGTACTTTCTTCAAAATTATTTCATTTTCATGTCTTATAAAAATATATCTATTTTGATTAAGTAAGTTTAAGTTTTGTTGCAGTATTAATATATATAGGAGAAAGTTTCATTGTGGAATTTTCAGTTGCACAAAGAGTCAATGTTTGAAAATATTTTTATAGTGATCTCTCGCATATGCACAGGTGACGGTGAAAAAAAAGCATATAGGCGAGAGACGCACGTAAGTGAAAAACCACAAGGGAGCTTAAAAGAGAAACATCAATACAGTGTAAATATATTATTTAATACTATGCATATACTACTGAAAAATGAAAATAAGATTAGTTTCAAAATGCAAAGACATGTATAACTTCCGTTAATTATTTTTTATGAACACAAATAAAATTCAAATGCTTACATACCCAAATTTCGTTTTATTCCTATTACTCTCTCATAAAATAATATACAATTGAGGATTGTTTTCGTGAATTTTCAAAAAGACATTGCCACTTGCACTTTCCCCAGAAAGGACACGAGGTGCTAAGCCATGCCTATTTTTGAATTTTTCAACCCATCCATGTGATGCAGAAGAGTTTTCCAATTCAAAACTCTTTGGCAACTGTACGACCTTCTCCCTTAGAAGCTCAACGTTAATAGGAACGTTTGAAGCAGGAACTTCTTTAAACCATAGCATCAAAACTTTCAAGTTCTTCGAACTTTCCACCTTGAATTCTGCTTCTTTTCTCTGACTGAATTCCACATTCTCAATGAGCTACTATTATCGCCTCCCGATTTTTTTTAAATCCCTCTCAATGTCGATTCTAGGACATTAAAATGCTCCGCTAAAGCTTTTTTCGAGATGCAAGGATTTTCTTCGAATTTTTTTGATAACATCCATTTTAAACGAAGTGACAATTTCTTTCTTTTCGCCATTTTAAAAAAACGTAACCATCTAACCAAAACTCTAAAGATGGTTCTTTCGTTAGCGATCAATGCCACGTGGTATGTACCATACTTGCCTCTCTAATTGGCTGCTGTATAAATCTGACTTTTACTGACATCAATCACAAGAACACCCACGTACACCCCTGTATATAAGGTAGAGGAATGTGTTCCTGGAATCTGAATTGTCAAGAAATTATTCTTGTTTCTATTCGGAAATGGTAAGAAGTTATTCAAATCAAATTGAATATCAAAAAGATCCTACCTTTTCTGTCGACCTGGGGAGAGCTTGCGACGAATCTGCAATAAACTTTGTTAATCCATTAGAATGAATTACTCACGACGGAATAATACACGCTGAATCCTGCTTTCAAATAGAACAAAGCATTATATTGACTGAATTACACAAAATCACAACACAGAACTAACACGCGTACATGAAGCTAGAAGCAAAAGATTGGAAGAGAACAGTAAAAAATGATATCGAACTTCACATAGAAACAAGAATAATTTCTTGACATGGCACCCCTGCCGGGATGAGAGAGCTTGTGCATATAAAGATATATGATATATTTTTTTCATTTGAATATCATATTGAATTTGAGAATATTAATCATTGATAACTGCAATATAAAAAAATGACGGAGAACGCTGAACAGATTGAATTACTAAAAAGAAAACGAACAACATTAAGAAGTTCAGTTACTAAACTTATTAATAAGATTGAAGCAGAACTTAAGAAAACAGATGTAACAGAAGAAAATGATATCGAACTTTACATAGAAACAAGAATAATTTCTTGACAGAATAATAGGGGAAGGGCGAGGGAATGCATTCCTAGAAGCAGCTAGAAAAACCTTTTACAATTAAGAAAATTTTTGCGACACACATAAGTGAGAGGCGCGTTTTTAGTGCGGCACATAAATGAATAAGAGTTATCATTGTTTTCCTATATCCCTGGCCGGGACCGCTAGAAAAATGCGCGTAAAAGTGAGCACATATAAGTGAGAGGTCACTATATTAATAAATGAATAATCATTGTCTGAAATCGAATGATCAAAAGACATTTAAACTTTATATTTAAACAAAACATCCATTATCTTAAAGTTTTCTTTATTTGTTAAATAATATAAAAGATAACAAACTTAGATGTCCATCATAATAATCTTGTTTGTAGAAAGAGTGTTCTTTGTACAAAATTTGAATGACTCATTTATATCGGCAAATGTAATATTCTGGGTATTGCTAAAAGAATGTTTGTATAAAGCGTAAACACAAAAATGCAGATTTAACAAAACACTTTTGTTCGAAATCTTTATTTACTTTTGGATCAAATCAGAATTTCCTTTTTGTGTGCTTTGGTTGTTTGGGAAACCATATAGTTTTGTCTTTTCGAGCTAATAATTTTTAATTCGTGTTCATTGCATGTGCTGTTGTTCATTCTTTACTAAATGTGTATTTGTCATCAGCTTCTGACTTATTCCAATATAAAAATAAATGTTGAAAATTGAAAGGAATTATATTAGAATCATAAGATTGAAAAATGTTGTTTGTTTATTTGTATAAAATTTACGATGATTGCTTTTTGTTAAGATTTTCAG
>BGPR01018128.1:0-23275 GCA_013235015.1 Araneus ventricosus | reverse complement strand
CCCCCCCCCCCCAACACATTAACAAAAATTTTAATGCAGATTTGCATCGATCCCAAGAATGATTAAATTCGATGCCAAAAAAGCGGAAATCCGCGTTTCCGCGGAAATGTGTCATGTCTGATTAAGTAAAAGGGCAAAATATCTGCAGAAAATACGAGAACAACTCGGAGCCAGATTCCGAATCGAGTATCTTGGACAATTACGTCAACAATCCATTAAGAACTACGAAAATAAACCTATCAAAGTAAGAGAAATTGTTCTGTTGGAAGACAGTAATAAAAAACGCACACATTGGAATTTAGCCCGGGTATTAAAATTAATACCTGGTAGGGACGGTAATATAAGACTTGTTCTCGTGAAGACACAAAATTCCGAATTTTTAAGACCTGCACAAAGACTATATAGACTGGAAATAGAAAATCCAGTAGTGAAAGGGAAGGATAATGTCATGCCACTAGCTACCAGCAGTGGTAGGGTTGTAAAACCACTAAAACGTTTTGGAAACGTTATTATTCAAAATTGAATTTTGTATTGATATTTTTGTAGTTGTGATGTTTGTAATTGTGTTGTAACTTATATTCATGTATGTATTCTTTAAGTATTGTATTTTTCTTGTGTTCCATTTTTAAGTATTCTAAGATTGTAATTATTTTTGAGTGTCTGTGCATCATATCCACTCAAAAAAGGTGGGAGAGTATTGCAGCTGGCTAAGTGCTCTCTCCCCCATTTCTGATAATGGGTTCATCACCCCGTCTTTGGCGGCGCATGCGCCTTAGGGGCGAGTATGAGTTCAATGAGTGAGCGTAAGCTAAGCGTTGGATGTTAAGTGTAAATATGTAAATATTTTGCTGCTGTGTTATTAAACATATTTAAAAGTCTATAATCAGCCTACTTATTTTCTGCATCCTGGAATTCCTACGGTGGCGATAAGTATTAAGTGTATGCCACAACGCTATATCTCAAACTTGAATAGCTAGATGGATGAAATTTGGTACACAGTTTTATCGTCATGAATGTAAGTCCGTATAAAATTTTGGGCCAAATCCTTCAAAAGGTTGACTGTCTGTCGGTCCGCATAATTAACGGATTCTCTTGAAAAGTATCTCCACACGCATGCGTACTGGTCACTGCTGTTCCCGTAATACGGTCTGTCTTGGCTCACAGCCAAGTTCTTCTCGGAATAAAAGTAAAATAATTATGGAGTGTTTTCTTTTAATTTTTTTTCACGCCGAAACATTTTCTCAATAAGAGTTGCATATTTGATTTGCGGTTAGTTTTATTTTGTATATTTCGTAATGCATTTTTTTCTGAGTGGATTTTGCATTATTTTTACTCTGACAGAACGAAAGTAGTTGTTAAAAGTAAAGTTATAAAGTAACAAACCAAAATTAGTGTCAATTGATTCCTCAGTTCTGTTCTTCATGCTTTTTTAATTTCTTAAGCACTCTGCCAATGTGCATGATATTTTCAACTACAACTATCGGTAGTAAATTTGTAACAATCAGATCGGAGATATTGCTGGCAAGCTAAAATTCTGCTTAGATGTGTGCAAATCTTTTAGTAACTTACATTAGATAATTGAAATTTGGTACGTGGTCTTCTAATTTATCCACGCCGTGAGAGGGGAAACAGCACCTTTTTGGGAAAGTATACGAGAAAGTTTAGGAGAGGCCACTCCCGCTGGTTACTTTCACGTATACGAAGAGAAAATATTGTAATCGTCAAAAAATTCGAACTCGAGATTTTGATGAATCTCTGCATTTCAGGTCTCCATAAGTCCGGAAAAGGCAATTTTAGAATTGTGTTTATTTGTCTGTCTGCTCATCTGTGAACCCGATAACTCAAAAACAATTTTGAACTAGACAAATGAAATTTCGAACGTTGGCTTCACACAAAATTTGTCGATTTCTACCAAATTTTGGACGACATCCGTGCACGAGAAGTTTGTCTGTCCGTGTTCATATGAACACGATAACTCGAAAACTTAAGTAGCTACGTGGAAAAAATTTGGTGTACAGTTTTATCATTAGAATTGCAGATCCGTATCAAATTTTGAACCAAATATGTCAAACGGTTGACTGTCTATCGGCCTGCATATTCGCAAGCATGTGAACACGATTACTCCAAACCGCAATGCCTTCGATAAATGAAATTTGGTATGTGGTAATCTATGCCTAAGTGTGGATCTGTATCAAATTTTGATCTCAATCTGTCAAAAAAGGAGTTAAAAAATGCAGAACGCGTCATGCTGTACATACAGCTGTCGCTAGTATTCTCCTTTCGCCTTGGCGCGGCCTCCGAGGGAAATCTTAATCAGGACATTCACCACCGATCCAATCCATGCTGCTCTAATCCATTCGAAGGGCTTCTTAGCAGACCGGTTTCATTTTCAGCTCATAAAATTTGGAGGGTCATTTCCAGGTCGGACTGCGCCGACCGCACCTACGGGCAACCCTATCCCCAAGGTTACTGTGCCTCCTGCTCATTTCCCCATGCTGATTCCCATCCACACACGCCCTCCTCCATTTTGTGGTTTTCGCTTTTGTGAGAGAGACTCCGTCCCCTAACCGACTATCGTATTTCAATTTTATGGCCTAGTGGGCCGAATGAATACCAAATCGGATGGAATTCCAAATTTTTCCTGGGTTTAAACCAATTTCCATCAGTTTCTTACATCGACGAATTAAATTAATCTTTTTCAAATTTGTTTTTAGGGCATTTTCATGTTTTTTTAAAAAAATTTCAAGCTTTGGGCATATTTTTGCACTAAAATTTCTTAATTTCTGTCAGTACACTGCCATAAGAGCATTTTGGTATATCATTCGCTTTTATGAAGAGTACTTTCGAAACTTTTTGTAAATGTAACCCCTTCAAATAGTTTTCTTAAATTAATAATGGACTTTTTGTTTTCATTAAGGTTTTTCAAGCTTGTCTTCGAAGTTTCTAGAATTAAGCATGTTCTTGCAATTTCACTGTAACAAAGTATATTAGTAGTTCACCTGTTAAATTTAGAGAACTTCTTGAACAACTGGGACCTCTTTTCACTACGATAGTTCTTACACTAAGGCAGCCCTGTTCCACTCCTCCAGTTTGCACTCAAGTTTTTACTCTCTTCCGTATTGTTTTATCGTCTTTTTTGTATTATAGTCAACTATTTTTCACACCCACTCAGCATTTACAAGTGACTGATACCTCATACACAAAAGAACTCTCTGATGTTTCAACAAATGTCTAAACAGCCAGTGCCATGGACCAATCCAGACACCAGTCTGGCTGGGCCGAGGACTCTGACCAATGTTCCTGACACATACAACAACACCCCCTTCTTCTCTCTTAAAGCCGGCTGCACCTGTTTGCAGACCGAATTCAGGACCCTGCTTCTTTTTTCTACAACGCAAACACAATCACCCACACACTCTTCCAACAACCGCACTGTATTGCATTGTATACATATAGAATATTAGTAACCAAGTCTTTTTGTAACTGTTTTCACCATGAAAACCTGCTTTAACAGCAACCATACTGTATCGTAATGTATATAAAAGGTACGTCCAGCAACCAAGATTTTTATGTTATGTGTTATCATCACGGTTCTCCACACACAAATCACTGGCATGTGGGCCCATCTCCTTTCTCTTGTAGTTTAGTATCATCTTCCAGCATCATTTCTAAGAAAAACTATTTCCTCCTTTCTTCCTTTTTGACCCCAGTCAAAATGGAGGCCAATGCAAAAGACATGAGCATTTTAGAAATTTACGACACCGACACGCTTCAAGACAGGGACATTGAGGCCCCCCTCCCCCCATTGGACACTCACCAGGGAGAAGCTCCCTCCGTGGACACTCCCCCCTCTGAAACTAGCATCTGCAGAGGGAACACCCAACAGAACAATCTAGCTATAGATGATGACTTTTTGGGTAAAGTAGTGAGACAGGGTAGGAGACGAACATCTTCTACTTCATCAGTGACATCATCTGCTTCAACAGGCGCTGCAAGCATGAATAACATATTTGACAACACCCCACTAGAGGCCCTCCTGGCATCCCTCAGGAAAATCATTAACAGCACCACGGGACCATCATCAAAACAGAGGCCCAGGCTCACGGTAGGACTCATGGAAGCTGGGAAAGCTATAATAAACCAGATGGGAAAAAAGAGCAACCTGCTTTGTCACACCAGCCACGACCGAGCATAGGGCGGTGCAAACAATAAGCTCCCAGCCAGAAAAACAGCAGGATTCTTCCCAAGAAGAGCGGAAATGCCCGGACCCACCTTTCCACTACTCGAATGCACATCCGAACCTAGTGTTACAGCAGCAAGCCCCTCCAATCTCCTACGCAGAGACAGCACGGACCACCATCCTACTGTATCCAAAAGAGGGGAATAAGGAAACCTCCTCCAAAAAGAAGTGGACCCTCTCGAAGAAAAATCAAATTCAAGGATATTAGAAGCATTAGGAACAAGGGTTTAGCAATAGACTTCGCTACAGAAGAGCAAGCGGAGAGGCTCGTAAAAAAGTTGGAGAGAAAAGAGGAGCTCCACGCAGCGGTGGAGGCAAGGAAATCCGAAAAAAGAAAGCCGAGGTGCATCATTTATGATGTCCCAACGGCAACATTAGATGAAAGCATACTAAAGGCATTGAAAGACCTAAAAAACTGCAATACTATCTCAGAATTAGAAAGTGCAATCGAGAATATTCACCTCCAGATAATAGAAATTTGTAAAAAAATCCTATCGCCTCAAAAAGCAAGAAATAAATAAACCCCCAGTCTGGTGGACACAGGAAATTTCCATGAAAAGGAAAAGAGTGGGAGCCTTCAGAAGGAGGGCACAGAGAGCGACCACAGAAACGAGACGAGCGACATGCCAAATTTGCTCACGGGAGAGGGCCCAATATCGCAGACTGCTAGCTCGAACAAGGAGGGCCTGGAGTAAATTCTGCGAGGACGCAGCAAACCCCTTCGGTCGCCACTACAAAGCCATCTTTAGAAAACGGAGGCCTCCTTCGGACTTGTTCCAACAGTCCACCCCAGCAGACACTGAAGTGGAACAAGCAGAAAACATTCTGAGGACACTTTATCCAGCCACTACTCCAGAAACAAGTGCAGGACCCTCTCCCGCCGCCCAAAATGACCGTCCCTTTTCTAGCAGAGAAATCACAAGAATAATTAAAAACGTTAACAAAACCAAAGCTCCAGGATTTGACGGACTGGATAATATTATACTTCAACAAATTCATCAAGCAAATCCAGAACTCCTACTTCTGATGTTTAACAAATGCCTGGAATTCGGCCTTTTCCCGTCAACCATTAAAATAGGTGTTGTAGTTTTATTCTACAAAGAAGGCAAAAGTCAAAACGACCCCATGTCCTACAGACGAATTTCTCTCCTCCCCTCAATAGGAAAACTTCTAGAGAAGCTGATGAGCCAGAGACTGTCCTTCCACCCCAAGACAACAGACCAACAACACCCGAAGCAATATGGTTTCAAGGAGGGCGCATCCATAGACCATGCCTTGGACTCCCACAAAGATTACATAACCAGATTGAGTCCCAGTGCAAAGCACTTTTACTCTATTTGAACAAACATTGATTGCCTTAGACTCAGAACATTTTAATTAGACAAAAAACAAGACACACACAAAACAAAAATAAAAAAAAGTTGAAGGGTGCACACCACGAGTTGAAATGATGTAAAATGAAATGGAATTGATGAAAAAATAACGTGCGAGGGAAAAATGAAGTTAAGGTGGTTTGAGGGGGAGTGACCACTTGGTCGTAGTATACGGGTACCTGTAGCGACCGGTGAATTCCGTAAAATCAGTTTGGTCTGCTATAAGGTTGTTGGGATGGTCGATGATTCCAGAGAAAAATTTTCTTGAAAGTTTTTGAATATGGTCTTCAATAGATTCGATTTGGAGGTCGGAGTGGATGACAGAGTTTCGAATGAACCAAGGTGCATTAACTATGATCCTGAGAAGTTTATTTTGAAGTATTTGAACTTTTTTCCTGTTGGTTGGGGCTGCAAGTCCCCAGATAGGTGCGGCATAGGTGAGTATTGGCCTAAGAACTTGTTTAAAGAGAATTAGTTTAATTTCAAGGGAGAGACTGGAATTTCTACCAATGAGCGGAAGACAAAGATAAATTTTAGCCCAGAATTTTTCTTTTAAGTAGCTGATGTGCTGCCTGAAAGTGAGTTTGTTATCAATAATGAGCCCGAGGTACTTAACTTCTGTCACCCACTCAATAGTTTCGTCAAAAAGTTCCAAATTAGTAGGGTTGAAGTTGGTGCAACCTTTACGGAAAATGATGGCCTTGGTTTTGTCTGTGTTAACAGCAATTCTCCACTTAGTTAGCCATTCTTCCAGCGAAACAAGGAAAGATTGGAGAGTACGTAATATATATTTGATTGTCGTGCCTTGAGTGAGGACTGCAGAGTCGTCTGCGAAGAGGCAGGTGGTGGTTCTGGGGTGCGAAGGGAAATCTGAAGTGAAGATGGAGTAAAGTATAGGACTGAGAACACTACCTTGAGGCGTGCCTGCTTTAATGACACCCGTGTTGGATGTTTCACCGTGGATGACGACTTTGAAAGTTCTATTTTCAAGGAAGCTTTTAAGAATGTTAATTAAATATTTGGGAAAATTTAGTTGAATAAGTTTATAGATAAGTCCGTCATGCCAAACCCGATCAAAGGCCTTTTGGATGTCTAGAAAGATACCTCCAGTGTAAAATTTATTGTTCATGCCTTCAGTGATGGAGTTAGTGACACGAAGTTGGTGGATAGTTGAATGTTGCGCTCTGAAGCCAAACTGTTCTTTAGGAATAATATTGCTGGAATCACAGTAGCTGTTGATCCTTTTCTGAAGTACCTTTTCAAAGATTTTCCCAAGTGAGCTGAGAAGACTGATGGGTCTGTAACTTTGTGGGAACTTAGGGTCTCTGCCAGGTTTGCTGAGCATGATTATATTAGCTTGTTTCCATCTTAATGGTAAGTAATTGAGAGTGAGACATTTATTGAAGATTTTAGTTAGAAAAGTAAGTGCATTAGTGGTAATAAGCTTGAGGGCTTTATTAGGGATTTTGTCTGGGCCAGAAGTTTTGCGAATGTTGAGTTTGGCAATGATTGTCAAAATCTCGGCTGGGGATGATAGTGGTGCAGAGCTTGGGCTATTGTTCGTGTGAAAGTAATCATCAATTTCGTTCTCAACTTTTTCAATGAAGTTATCATCATATGGTTCGATGTTTTCTTGAAAAGATTCTTCAAGAGCGCTCCTGAATATATCTGCTTTATCTGCACAAGAGAAGACCAGTCCACTAGGCTCCAGGATGGGTATGATGCTAACGTATTTCTTAGTAAGTTTCCTAGCCATATTATATAGGGAGATGTCTTCAGTGTTCAGTCCTTGCAGGAGCTCCTTCCATCTGTTATTATCCCAAATTTCGATGTCATTTTTGATTTCCTCGGATAGTTTATTGCAAGCTGTTTTATATGGAGGGTATCTGGTATGTTGCCATCTCTTCCTGATGTTGTTCCTGCGGGTAATTTTATTAGTGAAGAAAGGAGGGAGTTTGCGGTGAACAGTGTTGATTGACTTTGTTTTACTCGAAAGGTTAATTGCTGTATTAATACCACATTCGAATTTTGCTATTGCTTCCTCAATGTATCTAATGCTGTTGATTGTTGGATTGCCCGGAATATTCCTGGAGATGATATCCTGGAACCTGTTCCAGTTTGTGGTTGTAAGAGATCTGAGTGGGATGGGGAGAACATTTGAAAGAAGGAACTCAAACCAAACAGGATTGAGGTCGCTGGGAAGAGCATTAATAGCAACAGCTTCAGCTGCACTAATATTTTTAACAACAGCAAAGTCCAGAGTTGCATTCAGGGCGTAAGAGTTAGAGAAATAGGTTGGCTGCAGGGGAGCTATAATAGAGAAGTTGTTATTATTAACCCAGTCATAGATGAGATGACCATTTCTGTTTGAGCGACCAATGTTCCAAGAGGAGTGTTTGGCGTTGAAATCGCCAAAGCAGATGACTTGAGAGTTAGAACAGAAAATCCTGTTTAGCTCGGCTGTGTCAATAAGACCATGAGGAGGTCTGTAGATGGAAACAACGGTGATTTGCTTTTTATTAGGGAGATCAATACAAATTGCAGAGTTTTCAAAAGTAATGGAGTCAAAGTTAACTTCGTGGTGTGCGATACCCATTTTAATGAAAATTGCAGTGCCTCCCCCCCGGTGGGTTGTTCTATCTGTCCTATAAACAGTGAAGTTTGGAATTTTGATTTTGTCGGCAGGGTTAAGATGTGTTTCCTGAATGCTAATTATGTGTGGGTCTTGTTCCGCAATGAAATAGGTTAGTTCTTTGATTTTATGCCTGAGTCCATTTGCATTCCAGCCTATGCACCTGAGTGGAGATTCTGAGTTTGGGTTATTGAACGTGAGGCAGACTGTTGGTATCGCTATCTAGGGCCACGAGGACCTCGCTGAAAAGTGCAGTGACCCTGTTGATAAGGTTGGTTAGGAGTACGGAAGTATTCGTATTATTTGACTTGAGTTGGGGTTGAGATGCCACAGTCGCTCGATTGATGGGAGCAGGCAGGTTAATTTTCGGTTTTGGTGCTGAAGCAGCCAGTGTTTTGCTGAGGGGGTTTTCGGCAGACCATCTGGAGGCTGGTGGTTCGGGTGGAATTAAGTTGCTGGGGTGTTTAGGACAACCCGAATAATTAGCAGTGTGGTCACCACCACATAAAGCACATTTAGCCGGAGTATCCATTTGTTTTTGACATTGTCTGGTGGCATGTGGACCAGCACATTTAAGACATACAGGGTCCCTAGTACACTGCCTACTGCTGTGAAAATATTGTTGACAGTTGTAGCACTGCCCTGGCTGAGTTCTACGGTTGAGAGGTTCAACCTTAACCCTCATATATTCAATTGTGTAAATGTCATAAATTTTCTTACTTGCCTCAGTTTTAGGTAATATGACAAGGAAAAGGGGGTTTGAGTTGAAGTTTCTGTGCTTCGGAGGGGCAATATATACAGGGTTAAATCCGTATCTTTTTAGTTCTGTGTCAATATCTTGAGTGGAAAAATCGCTTGGTAAACCACGAATTACAATTTTAATCTGCTTTTCCTCAGGAAATTCATAGGTGTGGGCTTTTAATTTATTCTGATCAACGTATCGTCTGATTGCCCTATGTGCTTCAGCTGTGGTTGGGAATATTTTAAGTTTGCCTCCCATGCAGCGGCCTGTAATAGGAGTACCAGTTAATTGGTTAAGTTCATTAAGAAGAGCTTTGGTATTGGTAGCTTGATCGACAATGATTGGTGGAATATACATTTTCTTCTCACTTTCGTTATTTTTATTTTGTTCTTGGCCAGTTGACACACTAGTAACAGAATTTGCCTCAGGAGTGATCGAAGAATCATTATTTACATTTTCCATGGTAAATGATTGAGGGGAAGGCACAGAAGAAGAGTTTGGGTCGATAGAATGATTAACAGTTTCATCTGTGGTAGGAATATCCATTGAGTCATTAATTATGTCATCATCATCGACCGCAAGAGCGTCGAACGAGTTGGGACAATTTAAGGGGGCTTTCCGAAGTCTTATTTCTCTTTTGTGAGATATGAGAGGTAAGATTAGCCCGTTTATGTTTCTTATTTTGCGATTTAGAATGGCTTTTATCAGGAGAGGGTTTGAGGGCCAAGAGCAATTTGCAATTTGGTTTGCATATCTGAAATTTGCAGATTGAAGGATTTTTTAAGCACTTTGTTACCAATGTACATCATTTTTGCTAACAAACAAGCTTCTTCTGGAGTAAGATTGACATTATTAAGAAAACTTTCACAATTTAAGGTAATTTCGTCATGAAACGAGTCAAGGTCATCAACATTATTGAGTGAGTCAAGAACAGGCAATGCAATATTACGTTCAAAAGAGTAAGACATGCAGTATGCAAAGGGACTTACCTGGGTTGGAGCTTCAGTATTGGAAACGTCTGCTAGCTGAGAAGAGTCCATGATTTAGGTAGAGTAAGAAAAGTTCACAAATAAAATAATGATCGAGGAATTGTCCACTCGAATCACACAAAAAAATCCACTTAGTTCGGAAGCACACGTGCGCGCCGAAGCGCTGGCGCCGTGGAGTCTGCCAAACCGGAAACGTGCGGAAATAAAGTGATGAAGTCCAAAATAGCAAAGTAGAAAGTTTTCCCCCAGACCATGTAACGATCTGAAGAAAAAATTGTTATCTTATCTAGAAATAAGCAACCGATGCAGAAGGATTCTTCATGTTGAAAAATCAGAAACACGAGACGCACGTCGCGACGACATCCGTGACAAAAATGACTCCCCCTCTCTACATTAGAAGCTCACAGAAGAAACAAAAAGCATGTAGCAATCGTCTCAATTGATATCAAGGAGGCCTTCGACAACCTAAAATACAGCTCCACCGATAGTCATCTAGTTAACAGCCGCTGCCCTCAAAATATCCAGAAGCTGTTTAGCCATCTCCTGCAAGATAGAAGAGTAGTCATCCCGACCAACGAGGGAGTGGCTCAACACATACAAACGACAGGATGTCCAAAGGGGTCCTGCAGCGGATCAGCATTGTGGAACCTGGTGGCTGACGAAGCACTTAAGCAGCAGTACCCGGCTGGCACATTAATTCAGGCATTTGCGGGAGACTTCCTAAGTATAGCAGCAGGAGACAGTGAAAGAAAACTAGGAGCAGCAGCGTCGGAGGCCCTTAAGATATTCGAGCTGTGGTCGGATAAACACGAACTCCAAATTTCAAGAGAAAAAACCCAGTTCCTGCAGCTCGGAAACCTAAAAAGAGGGCCCTCGATCTTCTGGGGTGGCCGACGGGTAAAGAGAGTGCCCCACCTGAAATATCCAGGGGTGCACCTGGACAGTAAGCTAAACTGGCTCCACCACCTTATTCAAAAAGGGGCAAAGGCTCTCCAACACCACCGACAGCTTACGAAATTGGCAGGATGCACCTGGGGAATCTCGCCACTTCATAGAGCACAACTGTACTGGTCGGTCACCGAAAGAGCAATAGCGCATGTCGGTAGGCACTTTTCATACAGGATGCAAACTAAGCTCAACCAAATCCAAAGACCGTTCCTCCTCAATATCACGGGAGCTTATCGAACCACACCCACAGAACAGAACGCCGTCCCTTACCCCCGTACCCGTGACCAGATCGGTCACTGAACGGTTCGATGGGCAAGACACGGGAATTTTATTTAAGGAAAAGAAAAACAGGATAAACAAAAAGACGGAAATATATACACTATGTACAGCACAGGCATTTTCACTTTTACACTATTAGTTCGTAATAGCCTTCTTTTCTTTGGATGTTGAAATACCTTTCTTTTATTGGGAGGTGGAATGTCCGGTGATTGAGCTACTTAGTTCAGCTCGCTGGGAAGTTGAAGGCTAGGGAGGCCGGAAAAGATCTCTGTTTTCGCTAATGAATTTGATAATCCCACGAATTCTTCGTCTGGAGACGAGGTTATTGGCGACCCTTTTCAGCCATTCTTGTTCGAAGCTTGGCGCTGGCTTCCTCATATGCCAAGACACTGTATAGATACACTCCGTGGCGTAGTGAAGTGCCGTGCCAATTCCACCACAACTGCAATAGTCGCTGTCAGACAGGTGAAATCTTTTGAGGTAGGCAGGGAAAGGTCCATGTTGAAAGAAGAAGATAACATCCTCTCTAATCCAGTTAATGGGACGGAGACTAACTGAGGGCATGATGTTATAGATTTTCCTGCCTGTATCGCCATTCTTCCGTAAGGTTTGCCACTCCTCAAGCATCCTCTTCCGGAGGATGTCTTTTATGTACGGTTTAGGAAGCTTAGTATGTGAATAGGGTTGCCCATGTTGTTTTGCGTCTTTTGCCAGTTGGTCTGCTCTCTCATTGCCTATATTGCTTGCATGCGCTTTAACCCAAGAGACTTTTATTCTTGGATTTGAAAGGAGGATTTTGAAAATTTTTCTTCCTGTTTCGTTTATGCTCTTTGAATTGGAGGAAGCCATGATACTTGCTCTATTGTCTACGTGTATGTTAGAGGTATTGTGGTTTGGCAGATGAGATGCGTATATTACTGCTTCGTGAAGTGCAGTTAGTTCAGCTTGAAATACGGTGTTGTTGTCGAGTTTAGCAGACCACTGGTAGGCCCAGATGTCATTGGTCAAGACGCAGAAGGCAGCTCCAACTCCGTGTTCGGTTTTCGAGCCATCTGTGAAAATATTTATAATGTCTTTTCGGGCTATATATGCTTCTCCGTTTTCAAAAGGGATTTGGTTCGGTTTGAGATGTTCTGAAGGATGAGTGGACCAGCCTGTTGCCTTCATCTCCAGATCATGCGGTTGGGTATCTGTAATGAAAGGGGGAAGAGGGATTCTTAGGCGATAAATTGAAGTAAATCTGGCTTCGAACTGTAATTGCATGTGTAGGGGAGTGATGCCGAGTATAGTTTGTAACGCTGCCGTTGGAGTGGTGCGATAAACTCCCGATATATGGAGTAGGAATGGCCTTTGAAACGAAGAAAGTTTCCTCTTCATTTTGAATGTTGGATTTAGACACCAAGCTGAAGATCCGTGGGCCAGCATTCTCTCAATAACCGTTTTATAGAGAGTCCATCTGTGTATCTGAGAGATTCCCCAATTGCCACCTGCGATTCTTTTGAGGTTTTGCTGCATTTTGATGGCTTTCTCTCCTTGCTTATTAATGTGCTCCAGCCAGTTGAGTCGATCATCAATGTGTATCCCTAGGTACTTAAAAGATTTAACTCTATTTATTTTATACCCGTTCCATGTGATTTTGGGACTTCTTACCATTTTGCTGAATAAGATATATTTTTTTTTTTCTGTTGAAATGACAAGTTCATTTTCTGAGCACCAGGAGCTGAATTGGGTTATTGCACTTTGCGTGTCTTCTACAAGGCTTTCATTTGTATCCGCTTTAATGACCAGCACAAAATCATCTGCGAAGGCTTGTATATGAACGTTATCTAGCCAGGCTTGATTATATCGTTGGCTAAGAGGTTCCACAGGGCCGGGCCACTGCACGAACCTTGAGGGCAGCCTTGCTTTTGTTCCTTTGTGGCCCTACCTTGTGGGGTCAGTAGAGTCACTTTTCTATTTTAAAGAAGGCTGTGAAAGAGTCTATTTATGTTACTTGGGCAAGCGCTGGCGTCCAAAGTCTTAAGTATGGCTCGATGTTGCAAGTTGTCAAAGGCTCCCTTGATGTCAATAGAGAGCACTAAGACATGCTTGCCATCTCTTCTTCTTGTTTTAATATTTCTTAGTAGCTCGTTGATGGCTGTATCCACAGACTTGCCTTCTCTGAAGCCATGCTGTCGGTCGTTCAGGCTGTTGGTGGACTCCAGATGATAAGTCAGCCTCTGAGTCATAAGTTCCTCCAACACCTTCCCTATTGTCGGTAAGAGTGAGATAGGACGATAAGAAGAGGCCAGCCGCTGGTCTTTTCCTCTTTTCTGGAATGAGATAATATTTCCTATTTTCAAGGAATCCGGGAAGCAGCTTAGATGCAGGCACTTGTTGAAGAGGGTTGGAAAGATATTATTGAAGCGCTTATGAATGATTTTAATTAGGAGGTTGTCGATTCCATCTATACCCGGGGCTTTGCCTGACGGAAGATGTTCTATTACTGCCGAGATTTCTTGGGGGGAGAATGGAGGATCAGATGGCTGTGTTGAGGTGGTTAGATTGTAATTTGTGGAAATGGCAGGGGAAAGGAAAATCTGGTCCAGGATGTTTTGTGCTGCCTCTTGCAGACTTCCCTTTGGGTCTCCATTTATCAAGTACGGGATTTGAGATGGGAAAACTGATTTTCGAAACGCCGCACTGTCACGGGGATTTTGCCTCTAGAGTATAATTCTTTTAATTGCATCTCCAGAGCCCCCTTTCATGTTGATGTACCATTTGCACCAGATCTTAAATAATCAAAGTACCCATAGACCAACCTTCTTTTTCAGAAACTCAACCAGGGCTTGTTTCCCCATGTAAATAAGATTTCTTAACTTATCAAAAATAAACTCCTGTGATTGGGATGGTGCCCTGGGTCCTGCAATGGGGATCCAGGGGGGAGCGACACTGTTGCCAGCACTTAACTTCCCAAAATTCTTGGGCTGACCACCCATCCATTTTAGGCCTTTTCTTAAAATCCAGCTGGCAAGCTTAAATCTCAACCCCAAGCTAATAAAACCTTAATTTTAGGACTTCCTCCCTTCCATTAAACAACTTAGGGGTCTATTCTGGTACCCCCGGTTTGTGATGAGAGACGTCACTTTTCCCGTTGTTAACGTGCCGAAAAAGTGACGTAATAAAACCTTAATTTTAGGACTTCCTCCTTTCCATTAGACAACTTAGGGGTCTATTCTGGTACCCCCTGTTTGTGATGGGAGACGTCACTTTTCCCGTAGTTAACGTGCGGAAAAAGTGAGGTCTTCCAACCCAACAGGGGGTACCAGAATAGACCCGTTAGTCAAAGGGAGGAGGCTCGTTTAGTTGACTCAGCCCAAAAGGGCGGCGCGCTCACTATGGTTGCTGTAAGTGGCTTTTTTTCTAGTCTCCTCCCACCAAAACTGTTATGACCGCCCTTCGGGTGGTTAGATGCAGGGGTGAATGGCTGGTGTTGCCGAAGGGGTTTAGCCTCCAGTGTTTGAAAAAAGTGGAGTTGATTACTGCTGAATGTCCCACATTAGTGGCTCGTGGCGTTCCGAGCATTGCCGGTGGTCCGAAATTTTTAAGCGCGGGGGTGACACCTTTTTTATGGAGTATTCGAGAAAGTCTAGTCTCTCCCACTCGTTAATTCTTTATTTTGATTTTCCTTTTGTTCACATATCGTCACATGACTTTCCGCGAAAGAACAGATTTCTAAATATATTTTTTACTTTCTCATATATGAATTACGCAGTTTGTTTTTTTTTAGAGGACCCATTTTTATGGAAAAAAATTGTTTTTGTGAAAAATAAAAAATATTTTTGCGAAATTTTTTTTTATAATATAAAACCTTTAATTTTAGCAGTCATATTTCTATAATATCACAAGTGTTACACTGGACTAAATATATGCAGTAATTCGATATAATCCATTTCTGATAATTATATAAAATAAAAATTGCTCATTTGCGCCGCAAAACTCTTAAATTTTAATAAGTTGGTCTACCGACTGACTATAGATGACTTTTTAATTACTGAAGGAGTTGCATAAGGTGAATTTTGCTGAATTACAGCTGAATCTTGAAAGGAAAATATTAGATGTGTTAACGTGTGAGATTTATTTACAATTTGATATGCTAAATTTATCTTCTTTGCTGTTTAAATTAGCTCACTGGAGACTTTATTAATAATGTTATGCAGACATGTCTTGTGGCTGTGGAACTCCAGCAATGTGAAATAAATAATGAAAAGGAGCACTTATTCTAAACCGTTTAAAGAAAGGATTTAAGTTACGCAAAGACTCAATCGCATGACAAGCGTAAATGCGCTTTCTCTCTAATATCCAATTTCATGTTGTCTTATGCTGAATGCGCAATAGATTCCTAAATTAAATTGAGGCGTTGCATTTGACGTGAATCACGCGAGCTTGTACTGAACTGAACACTAACAAATATTCAAGATGAAAGGGTGTTTTTCCCCCGTATAAAGCAGGGTTTACACGAGGCTAATATTGTCTCGACAATAAGTTTGCACATGCGCAGAAAGAGAAAAAGACAACGGCATGTAGTTATTCCGTTTGAACAAGCACTTGCTATTGCCTGCTCTTTCTGCGCATGCCTGAACTTATTGTCGAGACAATATTGGACTCGTGTAAACTCTGCATAACGCTAACTGAGCGGGATTTTACTCCAAGATGTAGAAAATCAAGAGGGGACTGCGTTATTGTGTTTTATTTCCTGGCAACACTACTGCTATATTTATGATGCAAAAAACCTAAATATGATATTCGATTTTATTTATTTATGTATCGATATATTTATGTATGAAAACCACTTAACTTCTTTTCTCGCTCTCTCTCTTTTATCTTAAGTATGATTTTTAGCATTATGAGAAGAAAGAAATGTCGAAAATGTTTTAAATATAGATATACAGCAATGTCATTAGAGCAAAGGCATTTTATTAATACACAGGCATAGTTGTATTAAACTGCAACTAACTTCACTGTTTACTGCAAATCTTTTTTCTTTCTTTCTTTTTTTATCCATTTGATGACTTGCAAGTATTTTAGTAAAATAAATCACACGACTTCTTGATTATTTTCTTAGCTTTGATTTCTAATTGGAGATTCAAAGAGTATTTCGTTTTATTTCAATTTTAATTTATCACTTACAGAAAAGGAAAAGACTTCTTTTAACTTTTGAAACTTTATGTGACATGTGTGAGGAAGATGCTTTAAGCTTACGGCAAATATTCCTTTGAACTTTCGATGAATGATTAAGATCTAACGTGTGTCGTGTGGCGTCAGGAAAGCTACTAGAAGTAAAAGATGACGAAATAAACCCAAGTATCGATTTTAGGCTGCGTTTAACAACACGAGATATTACTGAGAATCAGGAATAATCGAAATCGAATGTTGAAAATCAGTTTCATAAAATTGGATATCTTAGAAGGTCCTGACGTGGGTACTGCATGGGAGTTTTAAAAATTAGATACCTTAGAAGGTCCTGACGTGGGTACTGCACGGGAATTAGACAAAATTAATATCTCTAAGTGCGCTGACATCTGTGATACTCTTGAAGTGTAGAGAAAATGACTTTTTTTTGTAGCGTATTGTTGCACAAAATCTTACCGTGGGTGTATGGTGTAAACAGTCCAACACGCAGGATAATGGAGAATGAAGGTTTATTTACAAATATGCCGGAAAACACGTAACACAGGTACAGGAAACAATAGTCCTTGCACAGATTACCAATGTAAATAGACAACAATTCACAGGTAGTCTAGAGAAAACGCCTTTTTTTTGTAGCGTATGATAATAGGCGATTAAAAGTGGAACGTCTATTACAACTTCGAATGGGAAAGATAGTGGAGTAAGAGTAATAAAACCCGATCAATGTATACAAGATTTACAGTGAATAGTCACATGATAAGCCTGATGGGATTTTAATGGCCTTTTGTGTTTTGAATAGTTTCCACAGAACTGAAGTGTTATTACCGAAGTCGAAATCAAGGATTCGAATATTATATTAAAGTATGTAATTCACCCTAGATAACTAAATTTAAATCGGTGTTACTCTGTAACTAACGTTGCACAACACTGATTTTTTCTTCCCAATGACATTCCAGTGATTTTAAAGTAAATTCGTGGTGCTGATTCCAAATCTTTTTCAAGATTCCAATTCTTTTTGTCAGACTGGCTCTAGTTTTTGAGATAAAGTGAAAGTTAAATTTCAGTAGTAGTAACGTATGCACAGCTCAAATCGCATTGAAACCGTCTCATATATAAATCAATAATAAAATTAAATCAACTTAATCCTAAAGAGTAATCAATATAATTATTAGAAAATAATTCTATACATAAATCACATGAAATCTGTGTCAAATGTAAGTTAAAGAATAAAATTCGGAGTAATATCAATAAATGAAATAAAGAAATAAATTTCAACAAATAAAATAGATAAATCGGTAATGGTATGGTAAAAAATGTATGATGATATTGCATGAAGTCCCATGAAAGGAATAACTGCAAACCGTGTTACCCCGCCCTACCTAAGTACCCGGGGTCCAAAGGACAGCCGCTGCAGAAGCTCGAGTACTGAGACCGGAGTCCTAGTAGCCCATCACCGGGTCACGGCCCGACCCCTCCCGAAGGAGGTACGTACTATCATTAGTGGAAGGTAGCATAACACCCACAGTACTATACCCACGGGGGGGGGGGGGTATTGCGTACTATCATTAGTGGGAGGTAGCATAACACCCACAGTACTATACCCACAGAGGAGCAGAGTTCTTGCTTACTTATCCGGTAGCAACTGAAATCCGTATACTCGCGGAGCTCCGCCGTGGGAGCAATAAAAGGAATAAAATAAGTTGGTTTAATTAATTCATGCAAAAGCTTTTATATGATTTCCTTTTACGTACAATGAAAGATATTACTGAGAATCTGGAATTATCGAAATCTAATGTTGAAAATTAGTTTTAAAAAATTAGATATCTAGATATTAGAGTTTAAAAAAAAAATTCATGTCTCTAAGCGCGCTGACGTCTGTGATACCCTTGAAGTGTAGAGAAAACGCCCTTTTTACTTTCTCGTATGCGAAGTATACAAAGAGAAAGTATTGTAATCGTCAAAAAATTCGAACTCGAGATTTTGAGGAATCCCCAAGTTTTAGACCTCCCCGAGTCCGAAAAACACAATTTTGGAATTATGTCTGTGAATAGGATAACTCGAAAATTATTACAGCTAGAAGCATGAAATTTGGTATGTGATCATTACACATAATTTGTAGATCCGTATCAAATTTTGGACTAAATCCGTCACAGGGTCGACTGTCTGTCGGTCTCTAAAATCGCATACTTGTGAACATGATAACTCCTTAACCCTATTGCATGGATAAATAAAAATTGATATGTGGTCTTCTTATCTTAATTGTAGATCTGTGTCCAATTTTGTTTTCAATCGGTTAAAAAAAAGACGTTCAAATTGCATAACAATTTTATTTACCTTCCGCAAGACCATTTGCGTATTGGCGAGAATCCGCATTTCGCCTTGGCGCATGCCAAGGGAAACTCGTTTTATGCCTTTTGCCTTATTTTTTCTCCACCTGTGCTACTTACGCTTGATTTGTTTTACTGCAGTTTAGATTATTTTTTTCTAAACATATGTTGGGGAATCGTCCACGTTATTGCCGCTCTGTGTATTTTTCCCCCACCCGCGTTAGGACAGAAAGGAGAAAGTTTAGGGTAGACCACTCCCGCTAGTTTTTCTTTTCATGTGATGCATCTGTTGGAAGTGATATTATTTAAAGTTTTGTCGGCACATTTCTGAGAGAGATTGTTTATAGAAGCCAAGGAAGAATGGGTAGTCGTGCTTGGACAATTGTTTTTTAAAAAAAGACTGAATTATCGTTATTTTGTAAAGGCCTGTTTACTTTATAACTGATACAATGTTTAATAACCTTCTTTTTCAATAATAAATCTTTCAAATAAAATTTAACATCCAAAAAAGCCTCGAAAAGTAAAAGCAACATATTTGCTCGTAGTATCGTTTCTGATGATATTAGCAATTGCTCAGCTGCAACTCTTGCTCCCGGGCGCAAAAGCGACACGCCCCCCCCCCCCTTCTTTACAAGGTACATAAGGCACATGAACCTCAAAATAAAATAATCAATTTTAAAACCAGCGGAAGTTGTCTCCCCTAAACTTTCTCGTATACTCCTAACACATGCCAAGGAAAAATAAGCTCAAAGGCAGTAAAACGAAGCGTCCCTAATGCAGTGACGAAAGGCGTGGGTAGAAGCGGAAAGGATTCGCGCAATTACGGAATAACGGCCTCGCGTCATTGTGTGTTGAAAGAAGAACAAATAAGCAATTTGAACACCGTTTTTTCGACCGATTGAAACGAAAAATGGGCAAGGATCTACAACTAATGTTAGCAAGCCTCATACCCATTTTTATTTACCAAAGCCGTAGGGTTTACGAGTTATAATATTTAGAGGTATGCGATTATACAGATCTAAAGACAGTCAACCCTTTGACGGATTTAGCCCAAAATTTGATATGGACCTACATTCCCGATGATAAAACCGTGTGCCAAATTTTATCCATCCAGCTATTTAAGTTTTTGAATTATTGTGTTCATATGAACGCAGACAGGCTTCCCGTAGACGGATTTTGTTGAAAATTTGATAGAAATCTACAAATTATGTGTAAAGATCACATACCAAATTTCATCCCAGTATCTCTAATAGTTTTCGAGTTATCGTGTTCACAGACAGACAGACATAATTCCAAAATTGTGTTTTTCGGACTCAGGGAGGTTTAAAAAGTGGAGATTCGTCAAAATCTCGAGTTCGAATTTTTTGACGATTGCAATTCTTTCCCTTCGTATACGAACGAGAAAGTGAAAACATATTACCAACGTAATTCGTCGCTTGACGTCCACGATCTCTGCAAATAGGTTGCGAACTCGCGCGTCTACGACATTCTTTCATACATCGGCAATTTACCGACGAAAGGCCAAAAACATGAATAAATAACATTAGTTATTTTTTTATGTACACAATGATTGAGCTAATGCTGCTGATCTTCTTAGTTATAAAAATTTTTCCCTGCAAGTCTGATTGTACTGCCTCTTTCGAAGTATCGCCCGGGGCAAACCACCTCTCTTCAGTTACGGCACTGGATCTTACAAAAAAAATCGACGCACCATCTTTAGAAAACGATTTTCGGTCTAATGAAATTTTGAGTGTCTCACGCAACTTATTGAAGTGCGAGAAATTTTTCAAATATAGTCAGTTTTACCCGAAAAATTTCAGAATTAAAACTTAACAATCTGGTGTCCGATATCCGAATTTCGTTATCTTTTTCAAATTTGTTTGAGGTAATAAAAGAATATTTCGCCTTAATTTTAAACCGGAGGGTCGAAATACCTCTTTTTATTGATTTTTAATCAACTGTTTTCCTGGCGAGTTCAAAGATTTTATTATATATCCGGGCATATCCAAGACAGAACCAGCGTGAGTGGTCTCCCCTAAACTTTCTCGTATACTTTCCCAAAAAGGTGCTGTTTCCCTTCCCCCCGCGTGGATAATAAAATTCGAACCTACTGTAACCCAGAAACCAATGACTATCAGAAAATTTTTAATTGTAGATTATAGTGAGTGTAAAATATTAACGTAAAGGATCAAATTCAAAGAGATGCGTAGCGATTAAATGCGAACCGATTTTCCACTCTTACCGTCTCAAGGACAAAGTGGCGTAATCCTACCACGTGCACAGGCATTGCTACCAGAGATTGCTACAGTACGCATGCGCATGGAGTTCGTTTCAAAAGGAAAAAAAGTATGCGATTATACAGACCGACAGACAGTCAGCCAGTTGACGGATTTGGCCCAAAATTGTATACGGACCTACATTCATGACGATAAAACTGTATACTAAATTTTATCCATCTATATATTCAAGTTTTGGAGTTATAGTGTTCGCATGACTTTGGACACACAGACAGACTTCCCGTTGGCGGATTTTCTCCAAAATTTGACAGAAACCTACAAATTATGTTTAAAGACCACATACCAAATTTCATCCCCGTAGCTCTAATAGTTTTCAAGTTATCGTGTTCACAGACAGACACACAGACATAATTCCGAAATTGTGTTTTTCGGACTCAGGGAGGTCTAAAACGTGGAGATTCGTCAAAATCTCGAGTTCGAATTTTTTGACGATTACAATACTTTCTCTTCGTAGACTTCGTGCACGCGAAAGTAAAAAAGTCCCACTCTTTTGCGACTAAAACTGACCGAGATATGGAGCTTTGAATATCGCTGCCTTAGACCACTTTATACCATTTCAATAGCCTTCTTGAAGACGATCCACCAATCAATGTACAGCACTTGCTCGACGAGCCCGCTGATTGGTTAAAAATCATGAAATTCGAAGCTCCAGAACTCGCTCAGTTTTAGTCACAGACCTGGTGGAGGGGTTTTTTGGCAGCACTCAGCCTCAAAGGACTTTAATCTGCCGTTAACTGCAATAAAATGGTAAGTAACATGACATAAACTTTGCACCAAATTTAAAAAGTTTAAATGACTTTTTTTTTATTATTAATTTAAAAATTTGATAAGCTGGTTAGACAAGTAGATGAAAACAGTAAAAAGGGGGGGGGGGGAAAAAAATATTCATAACGTGGGGGCATTGCAACGAATGATTAAGTCAGTAGTCGTGGCAAAAGGGAGAAAAGGAGGGGGAAGGCGATTATGCTAAGAATTGTTGCGATGGAGCTGGAGCCAGTCTAGAGGAGTCAGTCAGCAATGCGAGAAAATAGAAGCCCATCCAGGGGAAACAGTATTGGGCCTAAGCGCCTCAGTTAGGATCATGAATTTTTCCCACACATTATCAGTGGTTTGAATCCTGCGTAGAGTTTCAGAAATGTTGTTTATTCCATTAAAAATTTTATGAACTTCTGCCACAAGGGCCATTACTTCGTTGAGTCCTTCTCCGATGGGGAGGAGTCATTATTTATGGTTGAGTGGGATCGGGGGGGGGGGCGGTTGCTTATTTATGTTTTCGCCTGTCATGGGGTCAACGGGTTTGTTTACATTTGGGAGATTAGATCTAGCGGCTGCTGCGAAAGATTCACCTAACTGGACTTTGCTCTTTTGAATATTTTTTGGATATTTTGGGCAGCCTCGGTAATTGGCCGTATGTGGGCCGTTGCACTTGGTGCATTTAATTGGGGTGTCTGCTTTTCCTTTGTTAGGGCAATTTCTGGAGGGGGGATTCCCTGCGCAAACTAAACATTTGGGGTGTAACCTGCACCCTTTAGAACTGTAATTCCAGAGTTGATAATTGAAGCACTGATTGTTTTGTTTACTTAAATATGGTTGTACGCATTAGTCGCAGAAGAGTGCGACTTTTTTTGTTTAAAATGTTAGAATGTCAAAAATATCTTACTAAATATGACTGATAGGACCGGAGGACCATATAAAAAGTTAGAATACGTATTTTCTTTCAGAGATATATTTAGTGACTCAAAAAACATATATTATAATTCTTCCCTTCATCTTAAAGCATTTTTCCAATTGGAACTATATGTCTATCTCTAACGGTTTAGAAATTGGCTATTGGACCACGATAAGTGTGGACACCCTGTGTACAACTGTATCCAGGTCGTGGTGTGTAAGTGTGCCGTGTCAACGTTACAGCAAACTTGCATTCCAAGGAGGGTGATTGATTATGCTTTGTTACGTTGCAAAGTTGTCGCGTCAAGTTTGTCATGGCAAGCTAATAGCAAGAAAAATCAAACTTGCTGCAAGTGTATATGCTATCTGAGAGTTTCCCCTCCTCCACACGGGGGCATTTCCGCGTAGCACCCTCCCCTCTCTGATTTCTCCAGTCTAACCGCAACTCCCGCGCACTTCCCCCCCCCCCCACACACACACAGATTTACCCCAACCTCGAAGAATCATATTTTATTTTTGCCTTCCATTCCAATGGATGTCAAATCCGTTTCAATTCCAACAGCGGTGTCTATATGCGTCAATTTTCATCAGGATTTCACATTGACGAAAGG
>BGPR01018127.1:6419-31348 GCA_013235015.1 Araneus ventricosus | reverse complement strand
ATAACAAGGAACAGTTTGCTGAAAACCGACTCCGGTGAATGGAAAGCTCCTATTAGCATTCCAAGCATACATTGTATGGTGATTTGTCTTTCTAGTGTGTTCTGTCACCTCCTAAAGTAACCACCTCGAGTTTTGAAACACGCTGTCTATACATCTGATAGAAATCAGAATATTATTTAAAGAATTAATTTAAACCCCTCATTGCACGCAATTATTTGTTTTAGTAAAGTCAAGTTCTAAAAAATAGAAATAAACCCATACAGAGAGGAGAATGTCACTAATTAATTTTTTTCAATTTTAATCAACATCTTTAAGCAGATTAAATTCTTAGGTACTTACACATTTTTCCTATGGCGAAAAAACATTTTCTTAAATGAGTAAAAACAGTGATTATGTTCGGAGGACAAAATAATCTTATTAGAATTTTGAGGAAAAGAGATGCTTCTGATGTAAAAAAAATTACATTTGTTTGTTACAAAAAATTTTGTCACTTGTTAACAGAAAAAACTGTTCTTAAAGTTTGCATTTAAATTGAATAATGCAAAAAAGTGATATCCAATAACGCAACTTTGAACACAAAAATATGTTGTGGAATTAACGGGGTGAAAGAAAAAGGAATCAAGTACTTTCATATCAACTAGGGAATTTGGAAATGAAAAAGACTTAATGAACTTCTCGACGGAATAAATAAGTTTAAAAAATATTAATGAGAATGTTGGAAGAAAAATGATACAGGAATGTAAAGATTTAATCGTGATTAAAAATTTTTATTGAAGGAAAATATGTCAATATTTAAAAAGAAGGCTTTGCTTTTTTACATAAAGTACCTTTTAATCTAAATAATAGAAGAAATCTATATATATATATATAAAAGAAGAAACTGTGTGTGTGTTTGTTCGTTTATTGGTTCTTAATGCACGTCCACACTATTCGACTTACGACGACCAAATCTGGCACATTGATGGATTAGCACAAGATGGAGGTAACGCCGTAAAAATTATTTTAAAATTCGAATTAGATTTTTATTTATTTAATTAAATAACAAAAATTAAACTATTTATAGACATTTTTCACGAATAACTTCTGAAATACTTATGGTACGAAAATTATTTGGTTAATGTAGAGTTTACGGTACCCACTTACTTAGTTCCTTTTAGGATCGCCAACCCCTTTCCGCCAAAAACGGAGAAGAGAGAACATTTGTTTTGTTTGCGCAATAATATTTTTAACGAGTGACATGCGCGCATACGCGGAAATTAATCTTTTCATATGTGTTTTGAACATCACGCCATATGGCGCCTCGTTTCGATTGAACTGTTTTGTTCATCTCTTCGATGTGATTGCTCGATTCATTCGAATTTGAATAAAACATCGTTTGGAATTCTTAGGTTTGAATATCGGTTCAGTACTGTGTATTTTATTCTGAGCGTTTCGGTTCTCAATGAATAAGCGAAGAAGCTACAAGTATTCCGCTATGCCAAAAGTGAATCCGCTGATTTTTTTAACTTAAAAAAATTGCCAGGTACATGCTTGAAATGGAAATTCTCGTTTTCGGAATTTAAAAAAAAGTAACCTAGATTCCTATCGTTCAATGAAAAAACGAAGCTGCTAGTTTCCTGCTATGCTGAAAGCGAAGCCGCTGGTTTTTTTTAAGTTAAAAAAGATTGCCCGGTACACACGTGAAATGTCGCAGGCATTGCGTGCTCAATCTCTCCTTTTCAGGTGACGCATGCGCAAGAGAACAATCAAAAGCCCACTGCACATCGAAAACAGTATTTGTCGACGGTACATGAAATTGCGCTAAGAAAAATTGGGGAGAAACAGGTGGGTACTGTAAACTCCACATTTACCAATTATTTTTACATCACCCTAAAGAGCAAAAACATATCTTTTTAAAGATAGCAATTAAATTGTTGTAAAATTTTTTCTTCAACTATAATTAACGTTTCAAAATTCATTTTAAACTCAAATTGCAACAATGCGTTTATTGTTATAAAATAAAATTCAAACTAATTTATTGTTTCATCAAATCCTTTATTCTAGTGTTTTTACGACTGTTAAAGCTAAGAATATATTTCTTTTTTAGGTCAAGGTAGACTTCTTACTTCCGCTGTTATTTCGTAGCATGCACTTAACTTCCGTTTCTATTTCGTAGCTTTTAATATGCACTCAAATATCCAATGACGCTAGTTTAGTTACTACGCGATGTTTCGTTTAAATTTCACAAATTTTTGAATATTAACATTGATATGGCAACGTTGTTTAAAAATAGTAGAAAAATGTTATTTCATATTTGAGTTTCAGTTTGACTTTATTTATAACATTAACGGAGAGTATTTATATTTAGTTTTTATTTTAGAAGAGCATTTATATTTAGTTGATAGAGTAACAAGCACTTCTTTAGAGTGGGTGTCCAAGTAACAATTTACAGATAATTTCAAACACCCGGATATGTTTTGAAAAATTGGGAAAATTGAATTAAAATCACGCCTCCAAAGAAACCGGTTTCCTTAGATAAAGAAAGGATCCGAAGAAGATTTACTTTTGTTGAGGAAAGTTGGCGACAATATTTTTAGGGGAAAAAGCAGGATTTCGGTATATGAAAAAAATATGGATCCCGAGCAACGCTGGGTTTTCAGCTAGTGGATAAATAAAGTTAAACCTTTCAAATGTAAAAGAAAAATTTGAAATAAAACAAATAAAATAAAGAATCATGTTCCCCAACATTAATTATCAACATAAAATGATGTTCATTACTATCTATACTCAACAAGTCAAATACATGAATATCTCTTTATTTCGTTACTGGCAGTTTTTAGAGGGTTAAAAATATTGTTACTGCTAATACTTAACATAAATTTCAGTACCCTAGAAATAATACGAAATGAAATGTTTTAATCGTATAAAAATATTTCTTAAAACTTTATGTACATATATTTCGAACAGAAATTGTATTTATAACTTTTTTTGGGGAGACACAAATATTGTTGGAAATAACTGTTGAAAATAATTGTTCTTTCCTCTGAATCTAAGACAAATAACAAAAAAAATTTAATTTGAAATTTATTTAAATTAAAATTTAAAAAGGAAGCATTTTGACAATTTCAGTAGAAATTGTTTAAAGATAGAAATAATTATAACAACCTGTTCAGTCATTATGAGTAGAATTGTGATTGTGCAAAGGTAACATTGCTTGTAGGAATCTTGATTGCACCAAATCATCATCTGACCCAACTTCCCGGTTTGGAGAGTATAAATGTGTGCACAGCTCATGAACCATGGTTCGCAGGTTCGGTACTCAAACGAAGACGGTAGATTATTGAGATGTCAAGAATCGTTAGCGAGGTATTTGAAACATATTTAAATCATCATATGGCCGAACTTGCTGGTCTAGTGGTAGGTCTCGACTTCGGAACCGGAGGGTTCCAGGTTCGAAAGCCGATTCCACTGAACATCCTCCGTATAGGAGGCCTGTTGCAAGCTAAATCATACGTAGTGGCCAAACGCATATTTACGGATCCTACACAGTAGAGAGTGAGGACGCTTCTCATTGGTTCTCAATGTCACGAGACTTGGCTTGTTTCTAAATGACGTCGTGAAACTAAACAGTACTTACCAATGCTAAAGGTTTGTTTTATTCTAAAATTGTGTTCATCATGTCATAACCATTAGAAGAGAGTTTTGATTTCTTCATGATGCGATAGCGGATTAATATTAAAAATCCCGGCTAAGAGTGGAGCTTTGACGTCATTTAAAAGTAAGCCAAGACACGCGACATTGAGAAACGGCCTCATTTCCTACTATGTAGGATACGTAAATAAGTTGGCCAAATGGCCTCCAGCTGGTATGTGCGGAAGCTTAGAGAGGTGGTGCCAGCTCAGATGTTGTCCTCGACATCTGACCGCGGTTCAAAATGACGAGGTCCGTCCCAAAATACCCCTCATGTTGCTTCAAAACGGGACGTTAATATAACTAAACTGATCAAACTTGCCTTGAAAGAGTTCGCGGACATGAGTGCTATAGCATTGACCTTCATTGCGATGTAAAATGACATGAAAGGTTCAACATCCAAATTTATAAGCCTCATCACCATGCATTCGCTTCTATATAATCCTCACTTTTGTAAATAATTATACACTCCAAAGTAATGGCTGACCGGTTCATTGACTATTTTCATTTTGTTTTCTCTTTCTCATTACTGTCCGCGAACGTGTTGACTACCCATTTAGTATCTGCGACTCATAGAAAAATCAAACACGTGAGGATACATCGTGAAACTGCCTTGATCTGGGTAATAAGAGTTTTAGATTGCGGCATCAACTAATGCATGATTCTTGCAAATGACTCAACGCCACAATGCAAACTCTATTAAAAATCAGCCTTATAAGCACTGTATTCATCACTAGGGTTTTTTGCTTCTGATGACCACAGGAAGACACACATTTATACATCACT
The DNA here is from genome assembly GCA_013235015.1 of Araneus ventricosus. Classification (NCBI taxonomy): domain Eukaryota; kingdom Metazoa; phylum Arthropoda; class Arachnida; order Araneae; family Araneidae; genus Araneus; species Araneus ventricosus. The sequence continues at coordinate 26,893 of BGPR01018127.1, read as the reverse complement.
GACAAGGACACGGGCAAATACATATACACGAAATACACAATGAAAAAAATTATGCGATATAAAACACAGATCGAAACATTTGGGAAAAGTACATCACCATTCATCGCCAGACATCACCCACGTCAACCACACTTAACGTCTTTCTACCTCTCTGATGAACACTCTCTAGAGTTCCTAGAATTTTGGTCGCCAAATTGCGCATTTTTTACATTTCCTGTATTTGTCATAAGTAAGGATTCAATTCAGACATGCCTTAAGTGTGCCACACATATATTTAATTTTGAAATCCTTTGCTCAGCTTACAGGAGAAAAAAACAGAATGCATTATCACAAAATAGCGTAAAACAATGTGCATCTAAATGTTAGATGCCATAGATAGTTACATTAGTCATGTGATCTCGAGTTCACGTGAGTTGATTTCACTTTTCGATAAGGATGAGTAGTTAAACAATATATGCAAGACGTTCTTATTTTTTTCTTTTTTGCACGAGCATAAAATTAAGATTGGTAATTTTATTTCTTGTTGAAGAGGATATTTTTATTTATGACAGTTTAAACTTGAAGTCATACAAATGGACTCAATTCGTTTTGAAGAAATAAATAAAAACTGATCCTTCACGTCGAACTTGAAACAATAAAGCGGACTATTTTAATCAACCGCAAAGATGATAAGTTTATCTCCTCATTCGACAACAATTGTTTCTATTGGCAGCTGCATCATTTAAGCCTTTCAGTCCCAGTGATGCCATTTGGAATCATCATTTTCATTATTTTTTTGTTCGGCATCTAGGCCTGCCTCTGATACCAAATGGGCATCATTAAATTCTTCGCATTTTCTTCTTTTCAAATATATTTTTTATTCTTACCAATAAATGACTGCACTATCGATTTTATCTATTCAAAAAATTGCCTTTTTGAATTTCGTATCATTCATCGAAAAAAGTCAAACTAAAAATTAGTTTTCACATAATTTAAATGAAATGACAGGTACAATTACATTCTTATCATTTTTAAATATGTTAAAATATTTTATTATAGCTGTTTTTTTTTTAAAAATTAAAAAAACATAAGGTTCCATTTTTTGTTTTTCTTTCTTAATTTCTTTTTCTTTTTGGACTTTCATCTCAGGCCCAAAATGAGGTCATTTCCCAAATTCCAGAATTTTAGAATGAATAATTCTATGCTTGGGACTAAAAGGGTTAATTACGAATTCGCTATCCGAAAAACCATGAAAACTCGAGCGGAAACAGAGCACAAGCTTGAACCGTTAGCTTTCTATTTCTTTTGTTCTCGACAGTGAGTGAAGAAGATAGGAACAAACGTCTGCCGCTGTCCCATCTTTTTGACAGAACAGGAAAAACTTTTACAGCGGACTAATGGCATGCCAGTACGAATTTTTTTCTAAGCCGCCATTCATGCCAGTTTACTGTTCGGAAGTAGGAGTGTATCTGACATGTTTCTCAACCGAAACTCCTCAGAGTGCATTGCCTTTCGGATATCTTAATATGACGCGTTTTATTTTTTCTTGTTCTGAAGTGCTTTTAGCGAAGTTATAAGTAGGAGTGGCTCTAGAGTCCGCCTAATGGGCGGGCAAAGTCTCCCCGACAAGGGGTGGGGGCACGAGCTGCTGCACAATGGGAGAGCGTAATGATGACCCTCTCAAATTTTCTCCAGATCTTTAATTTATCTACTAGTTGAATAGCCCGTTGCGTGAATGGGGTACCAAAAATCTGCCCCTACGGGGGGGGGGCACAGCATCCTCGACAGAGAACCTATACCCCCGCTGCCCCCACTGGCGCCATCCCTGGCTATAAGAGTAAAGGGTAGATTTTTGTTTTGTTTACGACAGGCCTGCATGCTCGCAGCCGAGACGGCTCATGCATAGTCACTGTTGAACTCAATGGCAGCCAGTCATGGGGGGCAGTCGCCCCCAATTTTTGGCGGGAAAATTAAATTTGCATTTCATTTCGGCTGTCTAAAACTAAGAATTATTAAAAAGCAATAGTGTTCGGGGAAGTTAGCTAATTTTGTTGCTAAATCTTTAATTTTTTTTGTCTCTCGGCTACTTTTAGATGCCTTTTTTTAATGCCCATGCCACTCCGTCTGCCCAAAGGGTAACTAGAATGTTAACCCGTCCCGGCAAATGCCGTCCGGGAAGATTGCAGTCGCAACGACAGCACCCCAGTCAACACAGGCGCACCTGGTGCCACCTCCTTCTAATCCGATACCGTGGCATTCCATTGAGCGGGACAAGGACCCCAGCCTGAACCCATACATGTTGGTCTGAACCCCACGAGCACCACAGCAACCACCAACAAAGATCCAAAGCCACTCACCACCGGCTGTCGATCATCAGCCCCGCCTGCGTTTTATTTCAACAGTACATAATACAAAATACAATAATACAGAAAATAGATCAGTGGTTCTTCCACTGTTACAAACAAAGTAATAAAGGAAAACAGCGACTAAATTTCAATCGCCAAATTCAGAAGAGATTGAATAACAAAACGACAAAAGGTTCGAAATTTCTCCTGTCTCAGTAAGATAGATATTCAATGAGTTATTAAGTTTAATCTTTAATTGATTTCTTTGAGTACTCCAGAGTCGACACTTCAAAAGAACATGTTGCACATCTCCAATTTCATCTCCGCAATGACATACATTAGTTTTGCCGAAGAAACGATATTGATGGGTCCTAAAAACTCCATGTCCTGTGTAAATTTGGTTCAGGTAAAAATCACCTTTAACTCTTTTAACACAAACTTTCTTAAAATATTCTCTTGTTACTTTGCCGTTTTTACTAGAGTCCCATCGAGTCTGCCAAGACTGAATCATATTTTGCTTAACTTTTAATCGAATCTCTGTTCGAGTTTCGTGAAATAAACAGTCTATTTCCTGTTTTTCAATGGCTAACTTAGCCAAGTAATCCGCCCTTTCATTGCCTTTAGTCCCTGGGGTCACGAGTCGGAGGGAAGAAAAATTCCAATACAAATATTAGTTTGATACAACACAATATAAAAGAAGTATACAATACAATTCAAAAAATTAGGTATTACAATGCGAAGGAAAATAAATAAAAACTGCAATATAAGTAATACAATATAAAATACAAATGTCAATACAGTATACGTTCGTTTTTACGAACCTCTTTTTAACGAACACTTCCGATTTTACGAACTAGCGAGTGGTCCCGAATACACTCCCATAGACGTAATGCTATTTTTCGCTCGCATTTACGAACTACAAATTATGAAAATCTCTTTTTCGCGAACTCAGTTTTCATACTTCTGCAATTTTTTTTAAATATCGGAACGCAGTGCCAATGTCAATTAAGCTCTCAACAGGTGCAATGAGACAGCAAGTGCATTCTAAGAATGTGTTGTCCCCCCCCTCTTTCGGAGGGAGGGGGCATAGCAACAAGTTCAAGTAGCGTTACGTGGTCCATGTGCTTATCAGTGATTTTAAAGGTAGGTGGGTGGAAGACCTCTGAATTAGCGAAAGAAGCTCGGATGTCTTTCTCGACCCGCCTATCCCTATTCAACAAGCAGGTACCAATGTTGAATGGGGAACGGAGAGCTTTGGTTAAAAGATTGTGTTCTGTTATTGACAATTTTCACCTGGACTACTCAATCTGTGAAGTCTCATAAGTCGAGAGGGAGATTGTGCCAGAGTATTTTTTTGTGTAATAAAATTATTTTTTGGGCATAAATTTGCATTTGTTTCTTGTATACTTAAAAAATACATGTATAACCTTATTTCATAATAGTAGAGTAAATAATCTTGAAATACTGCTTCATGTATGAAGAGGCAGTTTGATAAAAATAGACATAAATAATGTACGCATTCATATCATTTTTGGTGTTTTTCTATTTTACGAACTGTCGATTTTATGAACTATTCGAGTGTTCCCCACGAGTTCGTAAAAAAGAGAGTCGACAGTATAAAAACCATAAAATACAAACAACAAACATAAATCATATAAAAATACAAATATGCGTAATAAAAATAAAGAAGAGTACATAAAATAAGCAAAAAATGAAAAATTAATAAAATCTAATAAATAGGAAATAAAACTAAAAAAGAAAGAAACAATAATTCTAGATGTCTATAAAACGTTAGTCCCCCCCTTAATTTTTCAAGCCACTTGCAGCCGCTAGGAGGACATTCAGTCATCGACACCATATTAAGCCGCGAATACACTAGCGAGCAGAATGTGAACATAACAGTTCGAGAACACGCAGGTGTATTGTATATTGCAGGTGTTCGGAAACCCTCTGCGCTTCTGAGCATGCGCCGGGCGGAGTTATTTTCACCAAAATTGGGGGAAAGTGAAGAACGAAGGGTAATGTTTGCATTTTACTGAGCGTGATCCACTAAAGAACTCCGGAAATGCGCTCATATGACTCATTGCCTGACACCCCTTTCCGGCGTAAGATCGTCTAAAAGTGGTAGTCTCGGAATCCGTTGCTGAACAGTATTCGGCTTTTTTCGCTCGAAGCAAACCGTTCGCAAACCGGGTCTCCCGGAACCCGGTCTTTCCCTTGACCACTGCCGCCAACAATCATGCACAGTGGATACATTCCTGTCAAGTCTTTCTGCAATATCGCGGAAAGAAAATCCACCTCCTCATAGCCCTACTACACGACCTCGTTGAAACTCAGTGAGCTGTTGATAATGGCTTCTTCGTCTTCTTAAACGCATTCTTGACTAACATCAACTCACTACGTCAACTATCAATGATAAATAACGCTCACGAACTTTACAGTGCGTATTTAAAGCAAACCTGATTTGCATGTTCATAGTGGCGCTACTAGCGCCCCACTTATGCGCATAGAGCGAAATTTGAATAGACGTCATCTTTCAGATGTATAAACACGCCTATCAAGTTTCGTTTATCTAGCACAACTCTTTCTTGGTGTAGGGATTTTTTTCCGTCAGTGTATATTTAATAAGCAAAAAAGAATATACGTCTTTTCGTAGAGAAAAAACTTTCCAGTCTACCTCTGCGCACGTGCAGTAACGAAGCGCTTTTGTTCTGCTCCACAGTTTTTAAAGGGAGAAAAGTACTGTCCCGAATACAGTACCATCGTCCGTTCCACAGATTAGGTACAAAAAATCTTTATAAAACAAGAGTGATATAGGTATATCACAAGCTACCAAGACCCTTGCGACATGCGATAAACTTATGATTTATCTATTCTGCAACCATTATACTACTCTGTGTAGATTGTATTAAAGAGATTGATAATTAAATTACATATTAATACGAAACACTTGTTTTATGATTTTATCCCGGCGTTTTCACGAAAAATGTATGGCGCGGACCCGAACTGCGCCTTTCTTACGTTTTATTTAGAATAGCTTTTCATGGCGCCAGCTGTTGGCAATATATAGAAATACATTTCGCGTGTCCGCAGTAAAACATTATTTACTACAATTGCTCATATTTCCCGTAATATTCAAATTTTTGAATTCAAATTTTAAAGCAATGTTTCTTTTACGTATTTTCAAGTATTCTGTAAGTTTCGTACAATTTGAAAGAAAACTCTGAATGTTATAATCTATGAAATGCGGAGATTGAAATTTTCAATTTAATCTCGAATTTTCTAATATTCTGATAAATATTTTAATTGCCTCACTTTGGGTCCTAGCTCCTCAAGCTCTTTAAAATGACACCAGAATCAACCTCCTAGCTAAACGCGTTTCCATACTACACTTATTTATAACATTACATAAAGATAATTCATAACAATCACGCGCATGCTGGTACACTGGTATGATGACGTCACATGCAGAACAAATACTATGTGACAAACTCTAACATATATGATCTATCCGTTGTGGGGTCAACCATTCTTTTCGCATTATTAGTCTCGTAGTTCTTAGCGATTCAAATCTGACGGTATTTTGTCACACAAGAAAGTTCGACCGACTGTCACTGTAACGAGTGGAAAGACGTTTTAACGTCAATAACCAATAGATGCTAGGTAGAAGAGGTTTTATTTGTCTGTGCCTAGAGCCGCCATTTTTTTGCCCTAAAGATACCGTTCCAACTCCATTTTAAGTTTTTTTACAATGAGGATCACATTTCCGTGAAAAAAGTATGTGTTGCTATTTGAAAATTTCGAAATATTTTCACTGCAACCGTAACTGTGAGAGCTTGACTTTTGCTTTGCACATCATTCTTGAGCGCATACCGTATAATACCTGAATTCAAAATTTTATTTATTTCCTCATAACGGTAAACTCGCTACGGGGCCATACATCGGAAATTATTTTAAATAATCATCTTGTATATTTGTAGCACAGGAGCTTGGTTGGGATCTTTTGAAAAGTTCGTTTTAGGAGAGTGATTTTTAAATTTAGGGTTCGTTATAACGGGGTTTGACTGTATGCAGGGTTCCCACTTAAATAAGGGCCACTCCACTATACGCTATGCGATGAACAAACTTGCAGCACCATCTGGTGGTAAAATCCGGAGTAAAACTTGCAGCGCCATCTGGTGGCAAAATCCGGAGTTATCATTCCTATCTCGAAAAGAATACAAAATAAAAGAAAAATGTCAGTTACAAGTTGTAGGACGTTACCTACAACTAGTACAAAAAGACACCTTGTGTACGTTTTCACGAAGAACAGAACGCTTAAAATGAGCATCTAACTGTTCGCATTTTCCGAAATTGTGACGTCACAAGACATGGACAAAATGAGAAAATGTTATTTTTCGGGCAAAAAATTACCTAATTATACTTTTTCCTGTGGGAATAACTCAAACAGCAGGTGTATGGACATTTCCACCAACATTGCAAGATGTTAAAGCAAGGGCTGAAATCTGTATTGTAGATGACGGAGAGAACTTTGAACGCCTAAAGTAAAGTTATTTTCTTTTAACTAATTGTTTTTTTCTCTTTTGAACCCGTTTTGTGACGTCACAGAGAGAGTTTCGGAAATCACGAACAAACAAATGTTTATTTTAAGCGTTCTGTTCTTAGTATTAATATGCTCAAGGTGTCTTTTTGTACTAAATCGATTACGCTTTTCAATTTTGTAATAGACATTTTCCCGCTTTTTTTCTGGTACCGTTATCGAGATAGAAAAGCTAACTCTGAAGTTTCCCACCAGGTGGCGCTGTAAGTAGTTTCATCTCATAGAGCCTAGACGTTCTACTATACCTAGACACTACTTTCATGACTAAAGCTGTGTCGTTCTGAAGGAGGGGGCATATTTAAGTGGGAACCCTGTATATAAAAATGTTTTTAAGATTTTGTTTTCTATTTTGTTGCAATATTTGCAAGACTTTTTTTGTGAAAAAAACCTTAATGGGACCAGGGACCTAATAAGTTGAACCGGAAGAAAAAATATTACGTTTCAAATCTAGAAGGAAGAGCCATTCGATGAGCTGTATCATATACTCAACGGTTTAATAATATGTTCTTTGGCTTTAACTTTGTTCTGAGGAGATGCATTCTCCAGCTTAGAGTTCGCCATTTCGCGAACACTCTTTGCAACAACGTTTGGCATTCAAAGGCAATTCGATTCACAAAGTTCTCAGAAACAGCTGTACAGTGAAAGACAATTCGTTGTATAGAAACATGAATCACATAGCTCCAATATACAATTTCACTTTGGGCTTCTTTCCCCGTATTCAAGTCGTTACCATTAATTCGTTCTTTTCATGAACGAAGCATTCGCAATTGAGAGAAATCCTATTCTTTCTTTTGTAAGACAAACATTTCGAATTTCCCTTTCAGCAAACATCGAGTTTCCTCCGAATATGCGATTCGAAATAAAAGACACATCCTTTTCTGTATCTTTTCATTCAAGAGGCCATTCGAACGGATTCTTTGACTTTATTCAAAAATCAACAGAAATGGTCTTAAAGCATAGTTTTCTGAGGATGTATTTCTTTTGATTCTATAATATGTTTTCAGGAGAAGTTCTTTTCTTTCAGATCTTGAAGAAAAAGAAATAAAATCAATCAATGAACGAGTGGGAAGGAAGCTTAAACAAATCTTGATAAATATTACTATTGAAGTCGATAAAGTTGAAGGGAAACTCTATTCAACTCGAATTCCTTTTACCTTTTTAGTGAGCTGTTGCCAACTTCAACAACAGTTATAGATAAAATTTAACTGCCAAATGGATTTCCGATTATCTGAAATTTGAGTTGTGTATTTTTATCGATTCTTTCCAAGCTTTTGTTGAATAAAAATTCATTCGAAGCATTCATTTGTTGTTTTAAGGCAGATTTGCTACAGGATTTATATTCTACATGTCTATAAAGTATTGAATTTTCTTTTTAAAACAGACATCTCTATTTACGTTTTGCTTGTTTTTATTATTCTTTTGTTTCGCAGACTTCGGCAGACATACAAATTCAATAAAGTTCACCAACACTGTTACAGGTTCCCTAAAGCTAAAACCACAAATGAGACAAACTATTTTAAATGAAAGTCACATTTTCCACTTGTTTCTTTTCCTTGTGAAAACATTTTTTTTTCTCTTGCCTGTATTTTTTAAATGTTTTTTTATTCCTGGAATGGAAATCTGACATGTTTCTGATAGTAGGAAAGATTTTCATATTGTGACAAAATCGTCTTGTGGGTGTACGTGAATGCAGTCTAATAAGCAGGATTTAAAAAAATAAAGCTCTTTATTTTACAAATATTCTAAGCAAAGAAACGTAGTACAAGTATTAAAACAGCACTTGTAAGAATGCATAACAGAGATTACCATTAAATCTCAACACAACGCTCAAAGGCTTCTTGTTAGCTCACCAGCTTGCTTGCTCATCAAAATCCAACTGACTGTTCTTGCCTTGAGAGCTTGCTTTTATACTTTTTCAACAGGAAGTGACTTCATTACATAGGAAGTGACGTAATCTCCAGAAAAGTCATGAAGCTAGTAGAAATAGGTTGGCATTTCGAGGTCTTTCTAGAAAATTCCTTTTGTAGCCAAACTCGCCAACTTTACCGCCAAGTCGCCAAAATGGTCACCAAATTTATCGCCAAAATTGGCATCTGAGGGAAACAACTTTATAGCTTAGAGCAATATATGTAACACAAACAATGATAATTTCTGTCAGATAACCAACCATATTATTATAAACAAACATAGAGACGATGAAATACATATACCTTGGTTAGTTTAGGAGTGTTTTGAAAATGTTGGAAATATTATAAGATGTTAAAATGCATTTGGGGTTTGGCAAAATCGTTTTTACAAAATTTTTAAAAAATTATTATTTTGGTTAAGGCAGTTTTAATAATTTTCCTTGAAAATTAATATTTGATAATTTTAAAGTTTTAGTGAAAGATATTAATGTGTTTTAAAATTTTAGACTAATTGTGCATGATAAGTTCAACAGCTATTGCTTATTGCAATGGAATTACATTACAGGTAATTTTCTAACATTTACAATAAAAATATCATAACAATTAAACTTTATAGAAAAAGAGAATGAAAGAGTAGTATATCAAAAGGGAAGAGTTTCTGTGAGAATATGAAATTGGATGATTTTTTTTTATTTTCTAAATTTTTCCAAGAAATTATAGAACTAATGAAACATTTGTTCATGATTTTTATTCTGTTGAAACAATATTTACGGCGGTAAATTTTTTATTACCTTCCTTAAATAAAGCATCCGTGTACTCAAAGAAAGTTTCATAAAAGTTTTAAAGAATAAAGTTAAGAATAAAAATCTTTAAATGAATTTTGAGTATTTAAGAAGAATGCCTTTTTTATTCCATTTTCAAGAATATTCAAACAGATTATTACTCTACATTAGACTAAAATTTTAAATTTTTCTGCTGTAAATTTGGTATAGATAAAAGATTTGTTAGAGGGAAATTTATTCGACGTGTGCATAGTTTCATTTTGTGAAAGTTGAGCTTGTAGGGGACAGTTGGGTAAAACCAGGTTAGTGGGGTAAAACAGGGTACCCTTGATTCTGGCAATATTAGTTCTTCTTTCGAGCGGGCAGATACTGAATTGTCCTCTAATGGCCAAGAAAAAGGAACAGTCATAGTGGCGTGTTGTAGCTATTTAATTCACTGCATCTGTGAAGGTTTATTTGTTTTAAGACGTCAACTCTCTAATGTTCGTTTCATTTTAAACTATCTTTACTTAAAAAAACATTAAACTTTTAGAAACCATTTTTAATCCAGCTTATTATATGTTTGCTAAGGATTTATACCCTATCAAACAATAAGGATATACTCCAATAATTGCGCTGTTCTATTTCGTTTTCTATAACCTCTGCACTCGGGCTAAAACCGGGTACTCCAAGTGGCGTAAGACCGGGGCAGTCAGTATTGATGATCCTCCACTGAAAACGATAAAAACACAACAGACGTTGATTGTTTGCATTTGAATGATGCATTTTCTAATTTCAATAAAGAAGAAATGTTATTCCAATGTACAAACTGTCTTAGCTGTGCCCACGAAAGCTGCAGTGGCTCGGAGGAAGAAGACAACTGCTTTACGTGTGAATTTTGTAACTAATATTCTTAAATTGTCGTATAAAATAAGAACGATGGCAACTTTTCCATTGAAAATCGACCTTTCCTAAATTTCCATAACTTCAACATGTGTTCCCGGTTTACACCCCACTTAGTTTGACTTTTTTTTATATAAAAATCATTGATAAAAAAGTAAGGAAACTTTGACTTTTCTGGAAAGATATATTGTACTCCGATAAACAATGAACATTTTAATAAAGTTTGACAAGCTCTTTGTCGAATATTTTAGCTCCACCAGGCCTTCGAAACTTAGCTACCCGGTTTTACCCCATTTCCACCTACATGAATATTTTTTTGGGGGGTGGGGATCTTATTCAAACAAGTACAAACACACTTAACAACGACTTCGACCTCGACGCGTGTACCATATAGATCATAGGTTCCCAACCAGTTCAACCAGGGAAGAAATCCTGTTTTTTACAGGACACGGCCAATTTCCCTCGTACTAGAAAAGGTGTTAAGTCTCGACAGCAAATTGTCCATGTGGAAACACAAATGGCACTCCTTTGCATTATGCGACAGAGTGCATTCTGACTGCATCCTTCCACATGACTAAACCGGTACAGCAACATGAGTTAATCTAGTTCCGCAACGTCGCTTCCAACAAAGGCTCCCGACTTAAAATCCAAAGATTGCTTCACCATCTTAATTATTTTCAAGAGCTTTTTCGAATTATTCCATGATCATCTCTCACTTCAAGCCTTTTCCATTACCTTCAGGTCGACATGGGGAATATTTTGCGCCCTCTTCGCCGAAGTGACAGCGCACCTGAACTATTCTCCGCTTCCACACAGAAAAACTTCCACTTTTTGGAGAAAAGAACAATCAACAGAACAGACACACACGTGCTTTAACACTCGAATTTTAGTTCGTTTTTGTGGACTTCTTGATTTGATTAGTTTTTTTCTCTCTTGTTTGTTGATATTGTACACTTCATATTCAGATTCCTTTCCCTTTTACAGTTTTTGTTTGTATGCGGTTTTATATGATACTCCCCTTTTGCTTCTTTTATATTATCCCAGCTTTTTAGATTTGTATTTTTGTAACCTTCTCCATCTCTCTGACTTCGCCTTTATTTGCTAGACAGTTAAGGAGCGTCTTCCGATGTCTCTTCCACTTCTGTTCTGGTACGCATACTCCTGGAGGTGCGGGAAATAATGTTGGTAATGGTTGAAAACACAAAACACAAGGAATTCAAATGAAAAAAAATTAAAATTAGTTTTCCCAAGTTCTGGAGAAAAGTGAAAGTTATGGAAGTCGGAAAGCGTACTGGGTAGCATTAACGCCACCCCACGCCCCTGATGCTCATAACCTCTAGGGTTATCTTACCAGTTTGATGAGCTTGGAGTGGAAAGGCGAGCAAAACCCTCCGCTGGTGCAGCGCCCCCATCGGTATTTTATTTATGAATCAGAAAGTAAGTTTTACATGAGGGTTACGGGTAATAAAATCTTGAATAACATAAGTGCACATACAAACACAGCAAACACAAACAGTAACAAACATAAAAACAAAGAATTTCGAGCACAGAATGATACTGCAGGTTTCATAAATTGGCTGGTAGGATTAAAATTCTTGACTTGTATCCACATTGTTGGTTTAGATTGTTGTAGTCCCGATACAGGATTCGGGACCGTTCAATATAAGTATAGGAATTATTTGTCATTGAGAATTGCAGGAGCAAATTTTACAAGAGTAATTGAGATGAATTGAACAGGAAGGCTAAATATTTAAAAAGTGGTTACATGGTTGGTCCTAAAAGATGCAGTACCCCAACAGGATTTGAGACTATTCTCATTATGGATATTATTGATAAAAATTTTGAACAAGGAGAACATAAAATAAAACCAGCGGGAGTGGTCTCGCCTAAACTTTCTCGAAAAAGGCGCTGTTTCCCCTCCCCCCGCGAGGATAAAAAAATTCGAACCTATTGTAACCCAGGATCCAATGACTATCAGAAAATGTTTAGGTAAAGAATCAAATTCACAGATGCATTCCGATTTAAATGCGTACCGATTTCTACTCTTGCTGGCTCAAGGACAAAGTCGCATAATCCTCCCGCGTGCACAGATTACTACCAGTACGCATGCGCGTGGAGAATCGGATGAAAAAGAAAAGCGCCAAGCAGGAGTCAATAAATATCGTGCACTGAAGATTGCGTCCAGTACGCATGCGCGTGGAGAGGTCTGATCCGTTGGAGAAGTGATTATACAGACCGACAGACAGTCAACTTTTTGACGGATTTGGTCCAAAATTTTATACGGACCTACATTCATGACGATAAAACTGTGTACCAAATTTTATCCATCTAGTTTTTCAAATTTTTGAGTTATAGCGTTCACATGACCGCGGACACACAGACAGACAGACTTCCCGTGGATGGAATTTGTCCAAAATTTGACAGAAACCTACAAATTATGTTCAAAGACCATATACCAAATTTCATCCCCATCGCTCTCATAGTTTTCGAGTTATCGCGTTCACAGACAGACAGACATAATTCCAAAATTGCGTTTTTCGGACTCAGGGAGGTCTAAAACATGGAGATTCGTCAAAATCTCGAGTTCTAATTTTTTGACGATTACAGTACTTTCTCTTTGGATACTTCGTATACGAGAAAGTAAGAACAATAAAACAAATTAAGTGTTATAACATTTCAATACAGAGAAGAACTTAACAGAGGAGGTCTCCAGGCAAGATATGCGACCGATGACTATAACAAATGGAATAAAAGGTAAAATCAAATATATGTGGGTGATGGGATGGCCGACTAAACACAACTTCTTTTCATTTAAATAGTTAATGATGATTTAAATTAACAGTTAGATGACTAGTTAAGATGAAATAATTAACTATTTGCAGAAGATCAACACAAAGAAATTATAGCTGCAGGGTTACACATATTCTCGTCGTTATAATCGTCTTTTGGAGTAAGCTTCATTTTCCAACATCGCGTCTCGATGTCAGAGCGTCTACTGACGAATTCTGGTCAGATCCGCTAGAGGCGCCACTCAATTGGCGGGAATGAAGGGAGCTGCCGTTAGTCTGGAACCACATATAAATTCCACAAATCCCTCTTAACACTCTCACATCGAGAGAGGCGGTCCGGGCCGGTCTAGAAATTTCGCCTTAACATCGACGAAAGACGGTCTGAGGCGGTTGGCTTCTTTTGAAGGGAGGTGAGTTTCAGAGATCGCTTCGGAGATAAGCGCGGTAAGGGGTCCAATTACCCTTGTCCATGACTGCGCATTTCTCTGCGCCATAAGGAAAGGTTATAGTAGGCGATAGGGTGGTGGGGTAAATGACCACCCAGATTGGGAGAGTCCAATTCATGTCGCATCCTTCCAAAAAGTCCCGGTGTTGAAGAGAATGCGAGAATAAAGTCGCCTCGGGATTAAAGAGATAACCTAACCCAAGCCCTTAACATTATTAATTTTTCGTCTTTGCGCGAAGGGATGAATGGGAAAGCTATAAATCCCCTATAAAAGTGAACTCTAAAATCATATTTTATCCATTGATCCCTTTGGGTGAGACCATTCTCCTGTTTTCAATCCCTAGCGCTTTTCTAAAGGAAGGACCGTATGCGGAAATGCTGCATCATTTTCGCATCTTCTTGTTTGCAGAGAAGCGCATTGGTTATCAAATAACTCTTGGAATATTCGCAAACACTAATTGCGGAATCCGTGCCGAGTTCTGTTTAAGTGGAACTAAATGAATTCCGCGTACCCTGTTTACAAACTCGGAATCGTTCGTATTTTATTCAATAACGACGCTTCTTCAATGGATGGGAAATTGAATTTGAAAATTCTATGTCTCGGAAAGATATGATATATCTGATGCGTTCCGTGCTTTTATCGTTGTGAAATTATTTGATATGAAATTCATAAATTATGAATGAAGCGTTAACCGAGTATTTGTCTTATGCTTCTCTAAATTTTGAATGAGTTTTGTATCTTTTGACGTGAAAACGTCTTTCCGCTCGTTACAGTGATGGTCGGTCGAACTTCCTTGTGTGACAAAATACCGTCAGATTTGAATCGCTAATAACTACGAGACTAATTATGCGAAAAGAATGGTTACTCCAAAACGGATAGATCATATATATAAGACTTTGTTGCATAGTATTTGTTTTGCTTGTGACGTCATCGTACCGGTGTAGGCGCATGCGCGTGATTGTTATCAATTAGCTTTATGTAAGCTTATAAATAAGTGTAGCGTGTAAACGCGTTTAGCTAGGAGGTTGATTCTGGTGTCATTTTAAAGAGCGGGAGTATTATTATTAGGAACCAAAGTGAATCAATAAAAATATTTTTCAGAATATAAGTAAAAATCGGTATTAAATTGAAAATTTCAAACTCCGCATGTTTTTTGATTATAACATGCAGAGGTTTCTTTCGAATTACACGAAACTTACAGAGTACTTAACAATACGTGAATGAAACATTGTATTAAAATTTGATTTCAAAAATTTGAATATTACGGGAAATATGAACATTTGTAGTAAATAATGTTTTACTACGCATACACGAAATGTATTTCGATATACTGCCAGAAGATGGCGCCATCAAAATCTACTCTAAATAAAACATAAGAAAGGCGCAGTTCGGGTCAGTGCCGTAGATTTTTCGTGGAAACGTCGGGATAAAATCTTAAAACAAGTGTTTCTTATTAATATGTAATTCAATTATCAATCTCTTTAATACAATATTTACACAGAGTAGTATAATGGTCACAGAATAGATAAATCACAACTTTATTGCATGTAGCAAGGGTCTGTGGTAGCTTGAACCCGAACTGCGCCTTTCTTATGTTTTATAAGAAATGCGCTTATAAAACTTTTCACATGACATTCTTTCTTTGTTCTTACACATGACATTCAGTTTAGAAATACAGTGGACTAACGTACAACGCGGGAGATACACTCCACGTCATAGGGAAAGACGTTATACGGGACACGCATTATGGGACGAATTGATGCAAGTTCAAACTCTTCATTAAGGGCCGCGGTGGCCTAGTTGTAAAGCCTCGGCTTTAGGGCCGGTCGTCTCTACGCTCGAAACCCATCCCAGGGAAGATGCGCCGCCCGCCGTGCATGCTGCCCGCTGCATGGCAAACCATACGTAGGTGGGGCCAAACGCCCCGCCACCCAAGCGACACGCAACACTCACCCCGACGCGGCCCACCCAATTGTGCCAAGACCCGGTAACAGGACGGAGGAGCACCCATGTGGTGCAGGAGTTTGGAGAGGGTGTCCCAGGTGAAGTCTCATCCTCGTCATCTGACCACGGTTCAAATGATGAGGACAGTCCCCAAATAGCCCTCCTGTTGCTTCAAAACGGGACGTCAATATAACTAAACTAAAACTAACTTGTCTCTAATTGGTAACTGCATATCTTTCTAGTGAGTTGCTTTTTTTAAATCCACCAGTTTCCCTGTTCGTTTATAAAAAAGCATATAACTGCATAAATTTGGTTTTCTAAATAAAATATATAAAAAAATGTTAAATTTATCTTTCTCGTAATAAGGGACTATTTATCGCGCTGCGTGAGAACTAATCTCAATTTTTTTTGGTCGAGTTATACGAATTCACGTTACACGGAAGTGCATTATGTGAGAAACCAATGTATATAAATACTTACCATGCTCAGGAAATGAAGCCAATGTTGTTTCTAGAAGTTGGAAAGGCGGTTTCGGTTATTTTTAAAAATGCCAATGAGCCGTTTGTTTGAATTTTTTCCAATAGTGATGGAATTTCGAAACACAAAACTTGATTGTGACATAAACTTAGCGATTCGTGAAAGTGGCTTTGTGGCAGAGACTCTGCTCAGTGCTTGGAGGTCGCAGGCTCGATTCCCGATTTCCAAGAAGTACCGTTGGTTATATTGTTACATTACACTAATGTAGTTGCATTAACTCAATTTTAAAAGAATTTTTTCGTTTAATAGTTGAAATTTTAAATTTGCAGCCACCTACATATTATTGAAATTGCTTGTATTGTACTGTATTATATTGCCGTTGATATGCGTTGTATTTTGGTATAATATGTATTGTCGAATTTATGTAATAATGCATTATATTGTCATGAATTGTGAAATTTTATCATATTATTACTAGAATTAAAGCTAATATTTGCTGGTAGAGTGGCTTCTCTCTTATGGAGGGAGGTTGGGACTGAGACTGGTGGCGTGGCTTTCTTTTTTGCAGTCCCCGAACTTGTGAGAACACTTAGGGAATTGGTAATAGAGTCGGCGGCTCTTCGACTCGACAAATGATGCGTTTTACTCTTGAATGGGCGGGGTTGCTTCACGTGACCTCATCAATTCCACCATGTGAACCTCCCTACCCTTGAAAGGGCCATCATAAGAAGGTTGCGTGTTTAAATCAAGTCCGGGTCACCAGCTTGTAGGGCCGACTTCTCCAAACTTCCACATCATATCAACGTGAGGACGGTTGCGGATTAACGTTTATGAGGCCTGTGTAACGTCGGATCTTTGGGAGATTGTGTATCGAACTCACTATGCTTCAGTTCCGCCACGCATGCAAAATCAGGTTCTTAGCTTCTCATTCTTTCTTCTGTGACAGAAATCGCTAAGCTCTTACTTCCAAGAAGTCGCGCCGTGTAGACTGGCTTGTTGCAAGATAATCCGTCGAGGATCAAACGTCTTTCACCTGGTGTGGCCTGGAAATTTGCACGAACGATCATATCTGGCATTCAAGTATTGTCCTCTTTATTAACATAGTTAAAAAATACGAGGTCCAGCCCAAATTATCCCTAGCGTAGCTTCATAACGGGACTTTAATACAGAGTTATTCAAAACAGTTGCACCGGTCACATATGGCTATAACTTCCTTGCAAACAACGAAAGGAAGAAAACAATTTGGTCCATATATAGATTGAAGATTAAAGTTTTGTTTGAGTGAGTAATAATCGCCTTAAGTGACTTTGGGGCAGATTTTCTCATTTACAACCGGATTCTGAGTGCCTGAAGGACACCATGTAACTTTCTGATGTCACTGGCATGCGGAGCTGCTCACCGGCTGGCTTTAAAATTAAAAGGAAAGAACTCACTCACTCTCCTGGACTGGAGCTGGTGGAACCACGTGCTGTTTTGATCCATGGATCTGTTTTTGCTTAGTCATGTTTTCTATTTACTGCAAGTATTTTAACCATATTTAATTACGATTTTAATTACAAGTTTAATTTAAAGTTTTCTTAAGAAATAAATAACTGTTGAAGCTGGAGTTCCCACTTCTGATGCCTTCTAACTGCGAGTGATTATAGGCAGGGTTCCACCATGTGAACCTCCCTACCCTTGAAAGGGTCCTCATAAGAAGGTTGCGTGTTCAAAACACGTCCGGGTCACCATCTTGTAGGGCCGACTTCTCCAAAATTCCACATCATATCAAAGTGAAGACGGTTGTCTCCGACGGATTAATGTTTATCAGGCCCGTGTAAGGTCGGATCTTTGGGAGATTGTGTATCGAACTCACTATGCTTCAGTTCCGCCACGCATGCAAAATCAGGTTCTTAGCTTTTCATTCTTTCTTGTGTGACAGAAATCGCTGCGTCTTCTCGGAATGTTCCAGCGCCCCTCATCAGTTTATTGCTGCCTGATGTTTTTGCAAATCTACCCGTTTTTCCTAAGGCGAAGACTATTGTGGCATAGTATAGAGTTTTGTTCAGGTTAATGAATGAATTCAAAGGGAGGTACGAACAGCTTTTTTATGAGATAATTTACGAGCCGGCGTTTTGTGTCCCGTTTCTTTGTCATCATTGTATAATTAATTCTTGGAAAATTATCCGATTTACCTTGTACAAAACCAATATCCATTATGAAATTAAACGTTGAATAGTAGAAAAGCCAAAAATTTCACTTCTAAAATACAAGCTAGTACAAACGCCTTGAATTAAAACATAGTACAAAAGTAGAGAAAGAGAAGTATGCGAAGGAAGACATACATGACGTCAAAATCTACTCGGCCAATGAGAGTGCGTTTCGGATTGCATCATCATTTCTGCTATTTCAGTGCATCTTTCGCCCTCAATATTTAAATAAATAAATTTTTATGTAAAATTTAACTTGCATATTTGAAATTAGAATGACTGTTTTCTGTAAATACGGATTGCTTTCACACGTTTTTAAAAAATGCTGAACTTCCCCATTTCATAATATTTGCCCAATCAACGGCCACTGCTTCCTCGAGGCATCCATTAATTGGTGGGTCTACCGTTGAAATAGTCTAAAATCATCAAAAACAGTGATATTCAAGGTTTTATAACTTTATCAGTTTTAGTCGCTGAAGAATGAAACTTTTCTTTGTTTAAAATGTTAGTATGTTTTGAATACTTTACTTAATGCGCCTGATAGACCGGGGAACTGCATAAAAATTTAGACTTCGTCATTTTTTCAGCAGTGCATTTGTTGACTCCAACAACACAAAATATAATTCTTTACTGAAGCATTTTTCCAACTAGAAGAATTTCTCCATTTCTAACGGTTTAGAAATAAGCTGTTGGCCATGATAAAAGTGGACACCGTGCGTATCAAATCAGTATATTTAATACCGAAACACGAACGTCACTTTCTGCGTATTTATTTCGTATTTATGAGCATCGCAGAAACATTAAAAGAGCAGTTCATTCTTTCCACCGAACGAAACTATAGCATTTCATATAAGAACTGGCAAAGGGGAAAATATCGAGAAGTTGATGAACATGCGCCATAAATTTATCTTATTCTTAGAGTTAGCATTCGATCGACTCACGAAATAGCTCCATAAAGAGGGAAAATTTTCCTTCCCTTTTCTATGTTCCCGTATAAAAGGACACTTTTCCATCTTATTGCAGAGGAACAGACTCTCTTTATGGGGGTGATATCCTTTTCTCTCCGTTTTGACCACTCATCCGATGAAATGAGTGAACTCTGTACTTTCTATCGCAGAAGTACAGGAGTTTAGATCAGAGGAATGTAAGAGAAAGTTATATAAAAGGCCAAGACAGATATTTTGAATAATGTTTAGGGTGAAATGTTTTCATTTCGGTGTTTCTAATGAATGGAGCTGCGATTTCGGATATTTGAGTTTCGAAAACCCGGATTTCTTATCCTAGATCAGATGCTCCGAACTTGTGGTACGCGTACCTCTTGGGGTACGGTGAACGTAAAGAGATTCGCAGTTTCGTGCTGGGATGTGCGCATGAGCAGTTCGTCGTTCCCTGTGAGCCTCCAACAAACTTGCAGTGTCAAATCCTTTATTTCAGATAGAAACTGAAGATTAAACTCCCCCGCGTCTGAGGCTGGGCACTCAAGACTTGTCCAAGCCAAAACCGGTCTCGAATGCGAAAAATGGATGAGAATTGGAATGGTGAGGAGCGGAAGTTGAGACATCCAACTTGTCCAGATATCTGGACTCTCCATTTGGACTGATGGGCCATAAATGGGAAATGAGACCGATATAGATACTCTTATAAAGCTATAAAGTTGTTTCACTTAGATGCTGATCTTGGCGAGAGATTTGGCAGCCATTTTGGCGATTTGGCGACAAAAGGAATTTTCTAGAAGGACCTTGAGCTTTCAACCTATTTCTACTGGCTTCATGAACTTTCTGGAGATGACGTCACTCCCTACCCAATGAAATCACTTCCTGTTGGAAAAGTATAAAAGCAAGCTCTCAAGCCAAGATGAGTTAGTTGGATTTTGATCATCAAGCAAGCTGGTGAGCTAATAGGAAACCTTTGAGAGCTGTGTTGAGATTTATTGGTAATCTCTGTTGTGGATTTTTGCAAGTGCTGTTTTAATACTTGTGCTACGTTTCTTTTCCTAGAATATTTGTAAAATAGCGATCTTCATTTTTTAAATCCTGCTTATTGGACTGCGTTCACGCGCACCCACAAGACAATTTTGTTACAATACACTATCTGATCAAAAGTACCCGGACACTTTCGGATTTTCACATTTCTT
>BGPR01018126.1:2714-31348 GCA_013235015.1 Araneus ventricosus | reverse complement strand
CTATGTAAAATGAAATTAATTTTTCAAAGGCAAATGTGTGTTTTTAAAAAAAACGCCGTATTTGAAGTTACTTTGAACGGAACTTCTGAAATAAATATTTTCTTGTTCTTTTTTTTCTGTAATCATACGAAATTTAATACATCGTGCAAAATCAGATTCTTATCGTTTCGTTCTTTCTTGTGCAACAGAAATCGCAGCGTCTTCTCGGAATGTCCGAGGGCCCCTCTTTAATTTATTTTGCCTGATGGTTTCGAAAACCTATCCCTTTTTTCTAAGGCGAAGCCTATTCTGTGTAGTATAGAGCTTTGTTCCGGTTACTGAATGCATTCAAAGGAAGGTCAAAACAACTTTTCTTATGAGATAATTTACGAGCCGGCATTTTGTGTCCAGTTTGTTTGTCGGAACTGAATAATTACAAACACATGCACTGACAAAGCACTTGTGTGATTTCCCTTGTAATAAAATAAGTAAGCCATCAGGAAAACCAATAACCATTGTGAAATTGAACGTTGAGTAGTAGAAAAACCAAACACTTCACTTTTAAAAAGTTAGCTGGTACAAACACCTTGTTTCAAAGCAGGGTACAAAAGTAGCGAAAGAGAAGTATACGAAGGAAGGCAACTGTGACGTCAAAATCTACTCGGCCAATCAGCGTGCGTTTAGGAATGCATCATGATTCCTGCTATTTCAGTGCATCTTTCGCTCTCAATATTTAAAAAAATAAATTTTTATGTAAAATTTCACTTGTATATTTGAAATTAGAATGCTTTTTTCTACAAATACGAATGGCTTTCACGTGTTTTTAAAAAATACCGAATCCCCATTGTAGCATGTTTCAAAATAATTAATAACTATCTTTTAATCGAAAGAAGAATGCATAACAAACCGGTAATTAAAATAAGATTTAGTTTATTTTGTTTTATAACTGAATTTGCAGTGTCACTTTTTCTCAAGCAATATCCATGTTCGAAGGTGAAGAACCATGAGTTCAAGGACTGTGTTATCATACTGCGAATCGGTAAAAAGCTTTTCTTTATTTTACTATGGTTTGTGATATTTAATTTTTTTTCATTGCGCTACAGTTTGTGATATCTGAAAATGATCAGCATAAGCAATTATGCTGCTATCTGACATATCATCCTTACAAATATTAGTCTATTTTGATCAATTTATTGAATTATGAATTGGCATAGAAGTAAACGTGTTCTACTACTATGCTTCATCAAAAGATAAAATTATACTTATGTGTTCAGAACTTTTATGATACAGTGAAACCTGTTTATAACGGTATTGTAGGGACCACGAAAATGCATTTTTATAGACCGGTTATAGTTATAAACAGTTTGAGGATTTGGGTATACAATGTTTATACCCGTGTATAAATATGCTTACATATTTTATTGCTCTTATAGATCCATTTTACATATAATATTTCATATAAAAATGTATTTTACAAACATATAGGAAACCTTTTATAGGAAACGCTTTTGGGTAGGCCGAGTCAGTGTGGGTTCCTTTCCCAGTGACGACGACGTGTTTAGACAGACGATTTTCACCGACGACGAATCGAATCGACACCTGTAACAGAAATATGTCTCACGGTATGACACTTGCTTCAGTTCCAACGGTTCTTTATGTTGAGAGATATCTGTTTCAATAAATGTTTTCAAAGAATTATGTTTTGTGTCTCTTTACGGCCACCGAGAAACTCAGTTTCTGGATGAACCAATAGTTAACCAAACTTTCCCGTTGAGGGGAAAATGTGACATGCTTTCTTTGATTGTAAGGGAATTGTACGAAAGTAATTTCGATTGCAAGGTCGTACAGTCATTGAAAAAGAATGCATTTAAAGAGCTGAAACGCCTGCATGATTTATTGCGACGCAACCGACCAGATCTTGCTACATGCGTTAAAGCTGTTTTTCATGTCTCAAATAAAATTCATTTATCGATTGTGACATCATCGGCTTTGGAGTATAATTCTCTCATAAACTAGGCGGTGGTAGAGACATCGTTCTCTGGACATTTTTAATCCTCTGAAAGTGACGATTTGCCCTATTCTCCGTTAATGGGATATCTGCATATTATAATGGCTTTCTCTAAACGCGGGTAATTTCTTATTTCTTTCGATTTCCATCACTCTTAAAGCTGTTTTATCAAAACCGCAGTATCTATAAGTAGGCGAAATAATTCCTAGTGAAGACTTTAATAAAAAGGCTTAACTTTATAACATCATACAAAATTCCCTTGAATACCCATCGCACACAAAATGACGCATTGTATTAATTATATTTCCAAACTACAACAAATCAAATTCCATCTCATTTAATTCCAATTGTTCCTGCAATAAAATGTAAATTTATTTACTTCAAGTTTACGCAGGAAGGTCGCATTATTAGCTAAGAGGTTTTTAATACATATGATTTCAATAACAGTTTGTTTGCGAAAAGGACTAATATAACAAATATCTCTATACATATGCATCGTCTAACAAATAAGATACATTCCATAAAATATTTTCCCAACACATTCGACATCTCTTTGTGTTGCGACACTTGTCTTCAATACCGTCCCAATACATCTAAGGACAGGAAGCCTTTATCCATTGATTGTTCTTAAAAAGGAGAATGTACAGTTGCGGGATAAAAAGACCCACCCAGCATTATTCCGACGCTAATCATTTTATCTTAAAACAAAGGGTACCAATTTTCAGAAAATAACGTCTACTAATAGATTTCATGTCTAAAAAGTTCAAAAAGGGTCTTCTACATATTTATAATTGCACTAACTTTAAACTTTCCAATGGAAACAAATATTTTTCTTAAAATATTTCGAATCTAAATAAAAATTTATGCTGGAATACCAAGTCCCATCAACCTAGCAATTTTGGTTTCGAAATTATAAGCAAATAATATTTTGACTTTCTAATGCTGAAGGAAAATTTTCTATTTTTATTTATATCTTGAGAAATAATGTAACTATTTAACCTAGAATTTTTTAATATATAGTACTATGCATTATTCTGCTCAATTTACACTTTTAATTTTTATTTTAATTTTGAGTACATGAAATATTTTATCAAAATTGATGTTAAAAGTTTTGGAATAGCAACACATAAATTTTAACAGTAATCGAAGCAGATGGCCATTTGAAATGCAAAATTTCAGCATATTAGTACTAGACATTTTGAGGTTACATTGAATTTTCAATTTTCGCCGCAAAACGATGCACTTAAGATATTTCGAAAATGTTTTCATTGCTAAATATAATCATTACATTACTTTATTTTTCAAACTTAACCTTCCAGCGGGCGCGCCTGAGAAAATTTTACGACAAACGGGATATTTCATGTCCTGTTCTCACATTCGAAGTCAAAACTGTCTGAAGATCATTGCTATTACTTTATACGACCCTTCTCTTCAGGATTAAATGGGTTTGTCCGAATTGTAAGGTGATTTTATACTGTTTTATGCATCTGTCGTAAGAAATACGACGCGTGCCCGCTCGTGTAATTTTATTTTTTTTTCCGAGTCGTAACCTTTCAGTTCGATAATTATATATCCAGTGCGCATTACAACTATTTAATATTGGATTTTACATCGTCAAAAATATTTAATATGCAATAAGACTGCCAATAATCCACCAAGCCGAAGAATTTTCTTGAAAAACCTCAGTCATATGAAAACACCTCACTACTCGAGCCCAAATAATCTGATCATCGCCATATGACATTACCATGTCTTTAAGTCTAAATTATTAATCACAACCTGAAAAAGCAAGTGAACAGCAACCAGCATTGAGTAAAAGATGGTTGGTGATTGTGGTTTGTGTTTGAAAGAAATAAAACAATCATCAAAATACAGTAAGTGCAATATATAATATACTTGTAAGCGTCAATCTCGCAAGAGTTCACTGTTTCGAATGTAAGGATAATGATAAGAAACTAAGAAGAAAGTCTTTCTTGTAGAATCCTAGTTGGTCTTATACTATTTTTTATTATATATTTCTTAATACCTTCTTCAGAAAATAATAGTGTTAAATCTCATTGCTTCCTCTGATTTCAGTATAATTTTAGATTTTGCAAATAATGTAAAAATGAATTTTCACTCTGGATGAAAAGATATGCATTTCTGATGTGTCTCTATATGATTACTATAATAAAGTGACTTACAACTGAAAGGGTAAAAGTGAAGAAACTTATTGCGTCGTAAAAAGTACGACACGCGCCTACTCATTTAAAAATTTTTAGCGCGCCTGCTGGAAGGTTAAATACATAAACAATTTAACTATTTTTATATAATATTAAAATTTTATATATTAAAGTGGTGTTATATTAATCGATTTATTTTTTTGCGCATCAAGTTTTACCGATTGTAAAATGTAGATCATTACTTTGAAAATAACATTTAAAGTGCGAAATAATTTAGAATGTTACTATCGACATTTAAAGACAATCAGAGAATTTAAGTAAGTAAATGTGGAGACGACCTCTCTTATGTCGAGAATACAAAATGTCAATTATCTTCCAATCTATTAATGATATTTAAACCAAAATAATTATTCTGGGGTATGTTTTCATGAGAAATTTATTTATGGCATCAAAAAAGGCTGTTGCCATTGAGAAGTTTGAAGTTAGTGTCATTTTAAATATGTGGATGTCCCCTTAATAAAATTTGAACCTTAGACTCTTTTAGTACATGTTATTTCTTGCAAAACGGTGTCTTTAGTTTTAAGAAGCAATGATTAACGGATGAATAATGGTGGGTGGATACTTTTTTTCCCGCGATTGTACATATTTTACTTCTGAAGCTTGCAAGAGTTGCATTTCTCTTATTCACACCCTAGGAGCTGGTGGGGAAGGATAACATTCCTGAACCCTCCTCCTACGACTGATACTCCGTCCCTTTAGATGGCAAGTAAATAAAATGATTTTATATTCGAAATTTTATTCCGAGCTCTTGTTTCCCAAACCATGAGTAGGCTGTCGATTTCTTTTTCTTCTCATTTTCTTCCACATCCGCTCAAGATTTTTTCAAAGGAATTTTAGATTAGAAATAAAAATTTGAACGATTTGTTCTTTGGGAAAATGGTAAGGAACGAATTTTATCTCGGAAACGTATCGCGCTTTGTTTTATCCTTTCTGTTTATTTCTTCTGTTTTAACAGAAAATATGTCTGTGGTTATGCAATTTCAGCTTTATTTTAACTGTAATCCAATTAAAGGAAAATAAAAAAAATTGAGTATTGCTTTAAGGTTTTTTTCTTTATGGAAATTAAATTTTGAATATCGATTTTTTAATTTAAATGTGAAATGATTAAAAAATATTTATAAAAAATGTAATTTGTGCTGAAAAAAATCATAAAGGTTTTCTACATATTTAAAATTGCTTTAACTTCAAAACTTCGTATTGCTAGGCCATTTTACGATATTATAAATAAATTCCTCATTTAAAAATTATCTGTGGAACCAAAATGGATGTTTTCTTGACAATGGCCTAAAAATGAATTTTATACGATAGTATTTTTGGAAGTCATTCTTGAAGAACGAGAAAATATCGTTTAACCCGAGAGAACGCGCATCTCCTTAGTAAACACTGAGAAGCTCGGGGGGCATAATTGGCCTGTGGCATCATCGCGGCATCTGGCAATATCCTGAATTGTGATTAAGGTAAATGCTTCAGTAGTAGGCCACTTAAGGGTATTTCCTCAATTATCATCTAAACTTTTGAGAAGTTTCACTAATCTGTATTTTTTGACGGTTGTTCAAACTTTTATTTAAACTAATAATCACCTGAAATATCAAAATAATTGTAATATAATTTTTAAAAAATTAAAAACTTAGATCACTCCTATGCACCAGAAGTGGGCATAACAAACTTTTGATGTACCAGTAGTGGGCATACCAAAAGCGGGCCACCCAGATTTGTCAATTGTGCCAAAGAAAAAAGAATAAAATCATTATATATAGTAATAATAACAATACATTAACATTATACACTATAAAAAAATACAATAAAAATGGCTTGATATATGTTAAATCTTTTATTTATAGATTCTAGTCACATGAGATTTACAATTTTCTCCAACAGCCAATTTTTTATTAAAGGTATATGCTAATTATCGATCTTTCATTTTAAGTTCTGTTTGGGGCATTATGGATATTAAATCTTGATAGTTTATGTTGAATAAATCTTTTTTTTCTTTTATTATCTTGCCTCTGCAGCCAGAAAAGAGCCCTTTTAAATGGTGATGAAATATTTTTCGATGGTCCAGCAATGCGATAGTTATTATTGTCTGCCTCGTTACAGAGCCCAACTAATTCTTGAATATCAGTCTTTTCCTCAAAAGTACGATAAAATATTTATTATTTAAGTAATTGGTCAGAATGTTCCATTAGTGTACCAGTAGTGGGCCATTAGTGTATCAGAAGTGGGCCATGTGGCCCACTACTGATTCTGATAAAAATAAAGTAAATCTTGTTAAACATCACAAAACAGTCTATTTGAGAGAAAACATGTGCTCCAGTACTGGTCCACTACTGGAGCACTTAGCAAAACATTGATCCAAAAGTGGACCCCCCTTCACTATCCATAAATTATCAATATTATTTAATTTAAAGATAGTTTATAATACATTCATTATATTATCAAATAATATCAATAACAATTCATTTTAAAAACAAATAGAATGTATGCTAAAAAATAGTTGAATGAAGAGTTACCTCTTAAGGAAATCACTAAGAATAAGCTAAAAATGCTTCTCTCAGAGACCAACTTCAGCAACAAACTTTCTAGCTCCTAACTAAACAGGAAATAAACGCTGTGCCTTTGGTATTTAGTTGATAAGGGTTTCAGCCTACCAGAGGCACATCTCTTATTTCATTGGAATGATGGAATTTCTTGTTTTTCAATTAAAAAATTCAAGTGGCCCACTTCTGGTACGTGGCCCACTACTGGAGCACTTACCTTACATGCAGATAGTATCCGCCCTCTTTGTGATGTCACCCATTGATCAGTAGCGACGAGCCTGTTACAGTATTTAAGGACTGATTGCCACTGTTCACTCTCTGCTCTTACTTGTTTGTATCATTTGACTAGATAGCTGTATAATGATTTAGTATTTTAATTTAATTATTGTTTCATTAAATTTGATATTTTATTAACGAGTAGTCTTGATTCGACTTCTTCACCAGTTACGCACAATGGAATACTTCTGATTTATGTGCATGCAGATATGATACATCGAGAAGCCGAGTAGGGTAGAATCGTACAGGTTAACATGTAGCACTTGAGTGTCAATAGTTGTATGTACTGACTACATCAGCAACTATATAAATCTCACCTCTATCAATCCTGTGAATTAACTTGACCTAGACGTAGGCCCAGAAGTTACAGGCCCAAAACTAAAATTCAACCTTGCACTGTTAAAATCATTATATTTTTAGTTGAAAAAAAAAACGCTTTTGACTTTCAGACATTAGGAATACAGTGCTTAACAAAAATCAAACCTACTACATTATCATCCACTAACAAAGCACGGATTTCAAGAGGTTAATTTTTCGCACATATTTTCCACGTGAAAAGTTTGGTGCGCATTTCTCGATAAATATATGTGTTCACTCTACAAATAAATGTATCATTTTATCGTTGATGAATAACTCCCAACTCTTCCCAGGGCTTTACACATCTTTCGCTGGTCCTTTTGTTCCAGGTAAGAGCGACACAATATTATGACAACGAATATTTTTCCTATTCTTTTCTCCACTCAATGCCTTCTTTTGACGAAAACAATTCCAAGATATTCACATCATCATTTCCATAATCTCCGTTCTCTTCCGATTCTATAACATGTTCGCAGAAACTCTCATGGTCTGAAAATCTCTTTTAAAACATCCTCAGCTCCATTGTCTCCATTGTCAAAGTGTGGATCTTCACCAGTTTCAACTTCAGCCAGAAGTTTAGGTAAATGCTCCATTTCTTTTTCTTATGGAGTCGGCATTGTGAGAAATAGTTGAATACTTCAATTCGGCAAGGAAAATAATGAGCTGACTGTATCGGATACGTTTAATAGCTACTCTGTGGAACAAACGGAAGGACACGCGGGGTCATTTAATAACCCCAATAACTGACCAAACGTGCATTAGGGGACTAAAAATTCCGGAAATTCTTTCTAAATACTCAGTAAAGGCAGGGGGTGACCAACTCAACTATTGATAAAGAAGGAATGAACAGGTGACAGTTTTCTAGGAAACTGAGTTTTCCGAGAACTTGGGGTCAAAAAATAACCCCCGCGCGTCCTCCCGGGTTAATTATTTCTTATTTAAGGTATACGACTGTGTTCGGAGACATGTTTTTGATAAATAACTTATATATATATTTTAATGTTATTATTCAACTGCATATGTTTTAAAACTATGAAAATATTGTAAAATTAGGCTCTCAAAATAATATTTTTTTAAAAAAACTGAGAAATTTGAAGAAAAATGACTAAAATATTTGCCTTACGCTAACAGCCATAGACAAAATCATATTCTAAATATGAATAAATCCTTGTAGGAGTACATTTTTATGACAGTTATCTGTGTTATGCTCTAAAACATTTCTTGTACTTCAAAGTAGTTTTGAGATATAGCTGAACATAGTTACTAAACTAGTAATTTTTCATAAAAAATGCTTTTCGTTTATATTTAAGCACTTAAAAGTAATACTTGATTTTAAAATTGAGCTTAGTTTTTAGAGGAAAACATCAAGCATATTACAGAAAACAATCTCAGAAGGTTTCATATCAATACTTGAATAACTTTTTGAGAAGTCATTGTTATGGTCCACAGTTTTTCTCAAAAATATCATTTCTCAGAAAACACATTTAAAGTTTTCATGCAACATAAAATAATGCTTACAGTTCGGTAATAAAACAGCTGTAACTCCATTTGTAATTCACGTAGAGTAAAAAGTGAGCCAGTTTTAGAAATCTGGTTAAACAGGCTACAAAATTAAGTAATGAAAAGTGTTTTGATAATTTAATTCAAAACGACGATTTTAAACCAGTCGGATACCTTAAAGCTATATTCCGATTTGAAGAAAAAGTCGCCCAGTTGAACACATTCCTACATGCCAAAGTATACATGTGAAATTTCGGTACTCTAGGTCCAAGCGTTTGTTCTGTAGAACGCCAACAAATAGGTAAGCACATATTCGCTTTTGCTTTTAGTAAAAATTAATGTAAATAATATTGTATAATACTTCAAATATCATCCGAAATTCCATTGCTAGGAGAATAAACTGAGTTTTGAGAAAAGTATATAAAATGAACGACATACCAACGCTACTATTTCAATAAACCCCCTTTTTTGTTTGATTCAATACTGCACGAGTTTCATCATTATTTTTTTTTTGGCTAACACTCTTTCTTCTTCCTTAACATAAAAATACCCTTAACTGTATTTTGGATTTCTTGTATCCCAGATGATTTCTCTGTGCAGGAACAATGCCTGTGTGTCTGTTTGTCTCCAAAAACGATAACTAAAACACGTCTTAAACTACAAGAATGAAATTTGGTACTTGGTTTAAACACCAAAATGGTAAATATCTGTCAAATTATGGATGAAACCGTTCTGCAGGAAATCTGTCTATGTAAATTTGAACACTATAAATCTAAAACGCAAATAGCCAGAAGGAGGGAATTTTACATATGGTTCTATGACCTAAATTGTTTATGTGAATCCAGTTTCGGACTAAATTCGTCAGAGGTTGAGAGTCTTTCGGTTTGTATATTCTCGTATATGCGAATACGATAACTCAAATCCCCAACGACTTGAACAAATAAAATGTGGTATGTGGCTTTGATACCAAAATTGTGACATATGTGTAAAATTCTGGATCCTATTCTAAACCAAAAGAAAACGTCCAAAATATATACTGGGTTTTCTTCATTGTGCTACGAAGCAAGAAATGCACCACATTGCATCAGTACACACCACTTACCTGTTATGCCATCCTGGCTTGTAACGCACTTGCGGAGTTCTCTCCCTTCGAGATATACTTTAGATATATGGACTTGAGTAACGAGAAATGAACAGAACGACCCATTTTGTGTTAGTGGGGAGAACGCTAATTATATATAGATACGAAGGGGAAAGGAAGTTGTTTTCATCTTTGAAAGAAATAATCGAAGTATAATTGATACAGAGTTAAAGAATCCGCATCGTTAATACAAGGTCATGTTAACAACATTGGATAATAAATCATATGCACATACATTCGTAAAGAATTTCGAGTAATTCTAAAATCCTTATTGCTACCATCCTTCATCTCTTTGGGAAGAAAATATAAACATAAATAGTTTTTGATTTGTACTTCGTCTGTAGAAATTTCATGTAAGTTTGCTTTCGAAGCAATTCCTTCTGACAAAATAGCTTTTTTAAAGTTTTGTTTGGTGTTTTCTAGTTAGGTATTACTTAAAAACAATACATATTTAAAAGAACAAATTTCTGCAAATGTCCTATTTTTATTAATTGTCTAATTTGAAGTAACTTTTATTAACATTTTACGAAAACTGTTAATACCCTACACAAAATTCATTCCAATGGGATAATCGTAATTTCCTTTACACACTAGACACATAACACAGTTTTTTTTTCAAATTGAACTAGATTAATTAAATTACAAAAATATTATGAATGGTTATATGCTGTTATACAGACATTATTCTACATTTTTGAAATATTTTCTAATTAAAAAATGGCATAAATAAAAAAAATATTTGCTGTGAAATTTCAGTTTAACTTATCAACATTACAAAACATTCTCTAAAAATTTCATTTGAAATTGATTGATTGTTTATTTCGAAAAGATTATTTTGAGGAAAACGCGTTTAACATTTGTAATCCTATTAATTTAGCAGCAAACGACTCTTTTTTTATGTAGCTATATTTCGGCTTCTAATTGACATAAAATGAAAAGAAAAACGGTTTCGGAAAGAAAAATGTTTGAATTGAATGTTGTTTACAAATTACAGTTGTTTTTAACCTACACATTTGGAAAAATACCATTTTCAATGTATGTCATGTTAGAACAGTCACTTCACACGAGTTGAACGCCAATACTCTTCAAACTGATTTAATGAGACAAGTAGCTCTATTGAAACATTCAAAGGTACATAAAATGAAAATATTCTCCACGAATGTGAAAAAATGTAATACGTTCTGAATTCTTATTTTAATATTTAGCAATAAATTGTAGAACAAATATTGAAATAATATATTTCTTTCTTTGTCTTTAATGCAGCAAAATCTCATCACCATTCTTGTGAAACATTACTTGTGTAATTATTTTCATGGAAAGTTAGTGATAAAAAAACTCACTGATAAATGCGATGAAGAAAAAGAAGAAAAAATTCTTTGCTTTGTTCTTTATTTTATTTTAATGCCGTGTTAAAATTCACTTTAACTTTTTTCCTCAATCAACGAAATTCACTGAAAAGGATTTCTTTATTTTTACCTTTCATAGATGTTTGATGAAATTTATGAACTAGTTATATGTTGTTACAATTGAGTGTTTCAGCATCTTCTTTGGCTTCTACTTAACAGCAAGATCGTATCTAAAAGAATTTTTTTCCACTAATGAGAATTTTCCTTTTTTTGTTTTCGTATTATCATATCTTTCAAATCAAATTTTTGTATAATACATTTTATAGCTCTTTTCTTTCATATCATTAACAATGAATCCCAGTTCCCTTTATTCGAAATATGAACGTGAGAAAAATGTAAAATTTCTTATTTTCGTTCTTATTTGAATACCGATGATTCTTGTTTTGAATATTCTAAATGCATTAGCTAAGTTTCAAATTTCTTAACACAAAATATTTTAGGTATTGTTTGAACATATCGGGGTTCAGAAAATTATTATATACGAGTTAATTATCAGTTCAAATTCAATTCAAATATTTTGAGAAATTTTTCGAGCTACGGAAAATATTGATTCAATCATTGGAATATTAATAATATTGGCAGAAAATCTCGGACAACTCTCTCATAAAAATTTATTTACGGCATTTTAAAATGCGCAATTTATGGATGCGTAAATGTAAACTTTTCTTATCTTAAATTATAAATTTCTAATTTTAATTTTTTTATTACACGCTTTTATTTAACTTTAATTTATTTCATGTTCGTAAAGTTGGAAATTGATGTTTCTCTCTCTCATATTGCAGTGCTATAACTTTGAAAATTGGTACTCCCGATGACATACGACGCCATTTTGTATTTCTGACGACAATACAATTTTTTAAAAAAAATATTCAGATCTTATTATTTTGAGCTAATAATTTAAATTAAATTTTGATGCTAAATTGAAGAGAAAACCAGATTTTAAAATTCCACCATAAAATGAATGTACAGATATCGTCCCGAAAAGGAATACACTAAACTAAGAGATAATAATGAATATTTAAATTTCAGACCCTTAGATTTCAGACTCACTTTCAAACAGCTAATAAAATTAATTGTAATTGTAATAATTGTAATTTAAATATATTTTAAACAGGATTTTTTAGTTTGAAATTATTTTCTAATTTCTGATAAATTAGAAAGATAATTAGATTCGTATTACTGTTTATCGAATTGTATTTTAAAGGAAATTTTGTATTATTCAAAAATTTGTAAATGGAAATCTATAATTGAATAAAGATGAAAATACAAATGAACCCAAACTGAAATTCAACCCTGCGCTATCAAAAATATAATATTTTTAGCTAGAAAAATAGCGCTTTTGACTTTTAGACTTTAAGAATACAGTGCTTAAGACAAATCAAATCTACTCCATTATTATCCACTAATAAAGCACGGAATTCCAGAGGCTCCGTTTTTATTGCATCTCTATTACGTGAAAAGTTTGGTGCGCATTTCTTGATAAATATATTTGTGCACTCGACAATTAACTGTATCATTTTATCGTCGATGAATAACTCCCAACTCTTACAGGATTTGTCACATCCTTCACTGGTCCTCTTGTTCCAGGTAAGCGTGACATTATATTAAGACAACGAGTGAGAATATTTTGCCTAAATTTTGCTTTCCTCCACTGTACACCATGTTTCGATGAAAACCGTTCCGAGTTGTTCACTTCTTCATTTCCAGAATCGCCGTCCTCTTCCGATTTCTTATGTTCTCTGAATCTTTTATGATCTGAAAAATTCTCTTCTAAAATATCCTCAGGTCCAAATTCTGATTCTTCATCAGTTTCATCTTCAGCAAAAAGTTTACGAAAACGCTCCATTTATTTTTCATATAAAGTTTGCATTGTGGGCAACAGGTAAATACTTCAATTCGGAGCTGACCGTATCAGTCACGTGAAATAACTGGTCTGTGGAACAAACGGAGAGACACGCGGGGTCATTCCGTAACAACTGCAACTAATCAAACGCGTATTAGGGGACGAAAAGTTCACGAAATACTTTATTAATACTTAGAAAAGACTAACTCACTACTTATAAGATAGGAATGAACAAGTGGCTTGCCTTCTAGGAATCGGAGTTTGCCGTTGGCTTGGGGTCATAAAATGAACCCCGGGTGTTCTGTCGGGTTAACATTTAGATCAATATTTAGTTAAAAATATATTTGAAATTTTGAAAAACACTTACTTATTCAGCAAAAACTCTCCAAAAAGTTACTACAATGCAAAATGTGTTGTTCCAAGTTTAACCATCTTCCCTCATGACTATAATTGCATGATACATGTTGCAGCACGCATGTCGCCTGATAGAATTTAAAAATACTATGCGTGCCCAGTTCTGGCTCGTCAACTCAGAAACAAGCAGTTCTGCAAAAAATAAAATAAAAAATGTAATATATTTAAAAAAGAATGAAAAAATGACGGGATGCTTTATTCCAAAACAGCCGCTGATGTTAAAAGCGTAGGACTACTTTACTCGCGTGACTCTTTTATTTCCCGAAGTTTCTCTTAAGTTTTTAAGTTAAAGCAAGTTTTTTTTTGTAGCTTCTGTTGTTACCCTTTATCTCTAAAATAAGACATTAGTTATGTTTTAAAATATGTAGTTACCGAGATATAGAGGATATCCCAAACCAAGTTTTGTGGCCTTTTGGCGTGTGAACCATTTTCCTTCCTGAGACCCCAATGGGAGGAACCTAGTCCTACTGTAAGAACAGCTTTACTTCTAAATAGCCCATAATTTTTAATTGTAATTATCTAAATTTTATTTCAGAAAATTACCGATTTATCGTTTTGTCTGTGTGATTTCTAATAAAAGAAAAGGCGATGAGTTTTCCTTCGGTCGACGTGAAAGTGAGACCATAACCAAATAACAGCGAACGAGAAGCAAGCGAAGAAAATTAAATGGAGCCATCTTCGGAAGGGAGAAGAATGATATAGTCGGCCGTGCGCCAAAGGACTGTAGCGTTTGCAGCCCAATGCACAGAAAAATACAATGGGATGTAATTTTTGATTCGTCTTCCGAAGCGTCACTTTGTTGTTTCGCAGTCACTGAATTTTGATACTTGCAAGAACTATTTCTGAGCAGCTCCGGTTTATGAAGATTGTGACTACATGTTCTGTCCTCCTTTTATGTGCGTTTGCGTGTTTCCGATTTCATTGTTTTTTCTCTTTCATCCCCTCCAATTTCGTTGTTGGTTCAACTTTTCAACGATTAAAAATAACCTAATTAACCGGATTTTAAATAAAATTTTTAAAAATGTTTTAAATTTAATTTTTTAAAAAATTTTTAAATAATTTTTTTAAAACCGGAACCTAATTACCGGATTTTAAAAAACCCGGTAAAACATTTTTAAAAGAATAATTTTGGAGGCGGGTGTAGCCGTAATGGACGAGCCGCCACTGTGCCAGCCTCTTATCTTTACCATGTCAAAACAACAATTAGTTAGTTTTAAGTGCTTCTTAACATCTTTGACAGCGTCTGCGCTATTTTTTATACCAGTTCAAAAAGGTTCACAATTATAATTTTTATAGTCTTTCTACAACGTTCTAGCCCATCAACCTTTGGTTCGATGTTGCTAACCGAAGTTTTTTTTCCAGTCTTTTGAACACAAGTACATATGATGATTCTTATGATGAAGAGAAATAATAATTACAGCACTTTCAGCCTCACTTTTACTCGATGAGATGAACTGGGCACCTAACAACCTTTTTCTAGTTACCATGTCAGCCTAGATTTCTTTTATTAATAATCCGATACATTTTTTCAAATTTTTCACAGAAAAACCATCTGAAACAAAATTAAAAAATTGCTCTTTCAAGCTACAACTATTTCCTAGAATCTCAGAACCATCATAATGTTCCATGAAAGAGTAAATGTTTCTTTTGAATATAATTTAATAGAATATATAACTTTTTAAAAATACTCAAAACTACAGATATCAGGAAAAAGAGTATGATTAAGAAATGACCCAGAAAAAAGGCATTCTCATTAACTCCTTTTCGTTTTCAATAAACGGAGAAAAAATATTCGAACAATGGTTTTCTTTGTAGCTTTTATTCAGAAGAAGTGATCATTTTTTCGTGAAAAAAGTTATTTGTGTGAAAAGTTTAATTTATGAAAGCTTAAAAAAGAAAAAAAAGAAACTTACAAATTAAAGATTCATTTTTCATCAGTTCCATTTTATTTCTTCGCTAACGGAATCATCATTATTATCTCTGTTTCGATTCCGTCCGATTTGCTAGTAAAATGTTTTGCAACTTTTTGCATACTAATGAACACTTTACATATTTATAAACTTCTTTGAGTACGACTAACTCAAATCGGTTGAATATTTTAAATTTCATTTTGAGTTCCACTTCATATGCCTGAAATGAAATGAATCTTTCTAGCTAAAATATACATTTCACGCGCTCTCTTTTATTCTTAATGCTTTGAAGGTCGATTTTTATGCTTTTGTTTGATATTTTTATAAATCTTTCTTTGGTATGTCTTAGAAATGAAAAACAAAATACTTTTAAAGAGGATGATTTCGTTGAAAATTCAACGTGCAGACTATTGGAGGGGGGTGAAAATTGCAAGCACATCACAAAATGTCACTCACGAATGTATGAGTGAAAATGGCAACTGGACCGGATAGAGGATTCACTGCTATGCATATTTTTTAAATGTATTGGAGGCGATATTATAACATAGGCGAATTATGTGTTGAAACTTTAAACTTGTTATTTTGAATGTGTTTACGTAAAGTCCGACAACTCCTCAAAGATCTTACCATTCACATTTATTCCCTTTCGAAAATACCGGGTATTGCGCCTACAATTCTAGGGGCGAAGAAGACCCTTGGGACTAGGTTGGCATGTCCGCCATCTCAACATTTTTGAACTGCCGCATGTTTCTCGTAAGCAGTCGAAACTTGAACTTAATAATGCTAAAATCCAATTACACAACTGAGAAACCACAATAGCTCGGCTCGACTTGTGTGGTGTTTCCGGTGAGACTTTCCTCTTTGATTTTGAGATGTTTTTGTGTTTCCTTACTTCCCTAACCGTTTCTACGACTAATTTTGAATTGCGAAGAGGGATATAAATGAAAGAATTCGTGATTTCGTTCATACTTTAAATCAAATGATTCTTGATAATTATAGGTTTTTGAAAATTGACAATTTGCAACAAAGTTGGTTTGAATTGGAAATTATATAAAGAGGAAAAGAAAGAGAGATAATTTGTGATTTCTTAAGGATTGAGATCCAGAAATCAAAACCCTTGTCAGAAAATCTTTTTACAGTAGATAAGAATGATGTAATTTATTTTAAATAAATATCATTTTACTCGTGATGCATAGTAAAAATCAACTCTCAAATTTCTTAATTGATGCCACCAACAATCGAGATTACATGTCACTAGAGAACAGCGCTCTCTAGCTCATTCTGCTGACGCTTTCCGCCACACTTTCCTAAGTAGTTTTGGCTTAATTTATGTTTCAAATCTCCCCTTAACACTTTTTGCGTTGAATTTTTATTTACTCTGTAAATGGAAGAATAATACAAACAAAAAACTTCTTAATTTTGTGCATACTTCATCTCCAATGGTTTCTTAGAGCTTTTATTTCAGAAAAAGGCCCAATCTGCAATGTAATTTATATCGGAATCGGAATTCATACCACAAGTAGGAAAAGTTAAATATGTAACTTTTTTTGTTTTCATAGTGATGGTGATCTAAAAATATAAATTCTCGCCAGAAAAAATACTTTGTTGTGGATAACAATGATATGATTGTTTTTTAGATAAATATAAATTTACCCGTGAAATGATTACACTTAACAACTCTTAATTTGTCTGCCTCCTCTCTCCTTCCTTATTCACTGTTCTGAGTGTGGGTAGTGTAATCTCATTGAACCACGTGCTTTCAGTGTTTCAAGGATTCAGTAATTTTTACTGGTCCAATTGCGTTTACATAGCCTTATTAGAACTGTTGGTGAATATTACATCTAACAGTAATAAAAAAAACCCAAGATGTCTGTAATAGAGTTTGGGAAAAAGAAAAATGAATAATGAAAAATGATGTGTCATACATAGGGATACCCTGCTGCCTGCAGAATCACAGATTTTAAATACAGGGTGACAATTATTGAGCTCTATGAAAAAAACTATGATAACTTTTGAACCGTTGACGAGATACAGTTATAACTTGGCGGTTGAGTGCAGGGCATGTTGGGATTTCTTTTTGAGCATACACACTCGTATTGCTGTTCATTTTTCGTTGAAAATGTCTAAATACAGCGTTTTTGAGCTTATATTGATCGTCAAGGCCTACTGTTCGAGCACGATTGCGGCTCAAAGGAAATTTGCGAACGAGTACAGCTGAAGAAAACCGGTCCAATTGTTATGACAATAAAAAATGTGATTGAAAAGTTTTGAGAACTAGTATTGTAGATATCTCGACACTATAGGGATTTTTGCAAAATTTTGCTCTTCGTCTGCACCACTTCATAGCCATTAATGGCAATCATATCGAACATGTCATAAACTAAATCCAAATATCTGTAGTTACTTTTAAAATTTGAATAAAATTAAATTTCTGAACTCAGTAGTTTTTGAAAATTTTATTTTTTTATTTCATATAGCTCAATAATTGTCACCCTGCTTCTCCCGTATTTTCAAAATAGAATATTTTATTTAATATCCATTTTTCGAATCATTCTTTCTTAAGATAATCTTCAAATTTATTTAGGTGAAAATATTTCGTGTTTGTTGGAAAACAGAGAGACAGCAAAGTACGCATAAAGACGAGAGAGTCCATTTTTCTTCTAATAAGATGAATTGATTGCTATTGGGTTTATCTTCTTGATAAACATTAAAAGAAAACTACTAAATGATTATATACGCAACAATATTTTCTGCAACAGCATGATGAGCACTCCGTTCACGCTATGTCGACACACACACAGAGGAAACACAGGCATTTTATATACGCCAACATCATGACGTAATACAGAAAATGACGTCACACTGATAAACAAATTTACACCTTGCGGCACAGGAGTAATCAGAAAATTGAGTTACCTTACGGCACGACCGATAATCTCCAACAGTGTTAACGAAGTCTAAATTTATTGACATGCATTTCAAATTTTTCTCCAGATACGAACAGATGAATCAGAAACTCATAAACATGCGAGGTAACAAATCAATATTTTGTCAAGTTAAGAATACGTTAAAAATGTTATGTCCACATGCTGAATGAATCCCTTAATCCGTCCTCCCAATGCTATGGTTTCATTAAATCAATGTTTCGCACAGTCTCCTCTGATTTTCCATTTAATTTTGAATTTGATGTAAGAAATTTATTTTATTGTTGTTAATAAACTTATCAATCAAACCATCTAAGTTATCTCCTCCAATGTTTTCACTTGTTCCTTTCAGCCCGCCACAAGAGGACAACGTCTTTTTATGGAGCAACCGTTTGCTTGATTCAGTGGGATTGAAGATATTTTTTGGTGCAAGTTGGCAAATCTGGTAAGCAAATCTCGCTCGAAATACAAATATATATTGTATTTCTGCTTTTTGGAAATTCGTTCCTTAAAAGATTAATATTTGTCGCCGCAAATGTGCATAACTTTTAAGATATATTCTTCAAAGATTATAAAAACAAATTTTACCTCTTAAATTTTAATTCTCAGAATCCGACTGGACTTTCATGTAAAAAATTTAAAATTCAACATTAAAATCTTACACTTATCTGCTTTATTTCAAAATCACCAAAGTTTCCAATATTTGAAGCTGTATTAAAATCCTTTCTGTGCTATTAAGTTTTTTCTTCTTTCCACCACTAAAAATAAAAAATAATTTTGTGCAAATTTGATATGACTATATATATTTTATAACTGTGGTGAATCCATCAACATTAGATTGCGTATGTTCATTACTTTGAACATGCATGTTAAAGAAAATGAAGACAGATAATTATAAAGATCGTGAATGGTTCTCTTCCGGAAAGGGGGAGTACGGATCGGAGATAAGCTGACGTTAAATCTGGCTTCTCAGAGTAGACAACGGCATGACAATAAATAAATTTCAATAGAATTTTCTTGATAGTGGTGTATCGGACATTTAATTCTTGCGAATTTAAGCCCAATTAAATTCGTGGTTTAAATTTGTATTTTTCTTACAATATATTACTTTGTAACATATTTTTTTATATTTTAGCTAAGTATATGGGAATGTTCGTAAGGTAAACAACTCCAGATCGGAAACCATACCGTTGTAAATTGAAAATCAAGTTTATTCTTCGAGATGAGAAGACGTAAATTATATATATGCTTTAAAACAGTCAAAAACTGTGTTTTAATTGAAAGAAAAAGTTTAATAAATAAATTATTACAACTAACTTTAATTTTTCATAAGAATTTACAGCATTCTTCATTGTGTTACAATTTGTGATATTTTAAAATGATCACAAAGGAATAATGCTACTATCTGATACACGAGGCATTCATTATGCAACGATGAAATTGCTACTGAAATGAAACAATACAATTATGTATGATATTTAACTTCTAAACACGAATAACGCCATGAAAAACCTAAAATAGCTCTCGTTTCGGACATACAAAACCAAAACTTTATATATTTTTTTATCTTTGCAATTATATAATGTTTACAGTACTACAGAGAGAGTAATTTTTTTATGCATCCTATTAATAAAACCATGATAAATATAAGAAATTCAAGTAAATTTATGCAAAAGGTACTGAAATATAAATACAACAAAAACTTATGTATATGTCGCATAGCATTTATGGTGCTTTTTCTGTCATATTGTTTCAGACAGGGAAGCATTACATCATGTATAGAGTCTCGACGATATCACGGGTAATATAAAGTATAATGCAATTCTTTCATTCTTAAAGGCATTCTTAAAATGATTTTGTTGCATAACCAGTAATTATCGTCTATTTCAATTGCACATGCAGTGCGCGTGAAAAAGGCATACAAGAATAAAGAACAGCTGTTAACATGATTCAGTACTACAGAGTTTCTCAGCATATACTTTAGACAATTTTTTTTTCGGTGTAGGAAAAAATTGTCTCCTTTGAAAAAATTAGTTTCACAAAAATTATATTTTTGAAAGTATAAGTTATCATTTGCTATCTAAAAGTTTTGTTTATATGCAAAATAGCACTTTAAAAGAAGTGCTCAATGGAATGACACGTTCCTTTTCTTTACAAAGAAAGTCATTCTTATTCAGTCTATCAAAGGTACTATGAAAGCCATGGTTTTTCGGTATCTAAATCAACGATACTTAATATTGTTAATAAGTAATGAATAAATTGTCAAAGTCTGGCTTCAAGGGAAAAAATTGTTCCAAATAGCTATCCAAGAAAGAAACACAGTTCTTCGAATATTGCAAAGGTGAGAAATTTAATAATAAATGAAAAGAAGTCAAAAATTTGGTTCAAAATCATAAAAATGCTCAGGCTCAACTGTAAACAAAATTATTATCACGCTGAGTGCCAGTCTTGTGAAGGAATATTGATAGCTAATGCCGTGACACAGGAGTAAGTGGTACCCATGAGTACGCTTCTTCTTTGTGAATGTATTGTGCAAAAGTTGCAAATTTTAGCAGAATGCTTAAGGTGCGAATTAAGAGTCAATATGGATAAAATAGTTTGCAATGTGCTGAATTTGCATCAAATTAAAATATTTTTCCAACCCTCTTCGTTAGAAATAAGAAGATATTATTCAAAATAATTGGCGATAAATATTACCATTTGGCACAAATATTTATATAAGCGTTATTTTTGTTTTACCAGAATTATTTGCATTGCGTAAAAAAAATCATGTAAACGTCTGCCATCGAAACTTAATAGAAATGTAAGAAATATTAAAATATTTAGTAGATATTTCTAAAAAAGTAAAAACGCTATATAAGGATTAATATAGGCATGAAAGCGTAATTCTTAAGTATATTTTATATCAGTAGAATAATCGATTTTTATTGCATAGTATTCTTATTTAGAAATTTTAATATATTTCATGAATTTATTATAACTTGAGTTGACAGAAGAGTAAAAGTATTCCAAAGCTTGTAGGTACATTTCGCCACTAGTACGATTTATGGAAATTAAACCATTATTTGTGTCTGTCACATATGAAATAACAGGTCTCAAATCATGCTTTATTTCAAGTATATGCACATTAAATCATATTCTCTTTTCAATAAGAAGATCTGAAGTAAATTATAAATAAAATAGTCTTCAATAAATTTTAATTTTAGGACAAATTTTGAGAAATTTTCCCATTAATTTTGATTTTGATGAATTGTTTGGAATGCATTTCACTGTTTAAAAGCTTTTGGGTTTCTTTTTGATCAAAATAATTTTGTATATATTTTTAAGTATAAAATGATATTCATAAATCACATAGAAACACGAAAAACGGTAAGTTCCTGTCGTCAAATTGCTTTTCTTTTATAGCTACAGAGCTACAGCATCTCCTGAAATTATTTGAGAAGCTTGTATGTTAGTTTTTATCCTTATTTGCTTGCTTTCCCACTACGAGAGTTCGATTATCTGGGGGGAAAGCAATAAAAATGTGAAAAGAAGACAGAAAATGAATCAACCAGTAAAAGAGGCACAGATTGGAGCTACTAAGCTGGTTGTCCTGAAAGGCATCTAAATTCGCCTATTGCGTACGGTTGAGCGATGAATCGGGAGAATCATTCATCCCTTTGAATTTAAATTTGCCTCGACTGCGTTCGGAAAAGCTCTGATAGCACGGGGCCAACTAAAATATTTTTTTTTCTTTTCTCGCTCCTATCAAAAGTTTATTCTCGATTTCTGTCATGGAATTCCGTTATGCTTCATGTTGCTTCGATAGAAACGTGTCTCGTTTATCTATATCCGTTTTCCATTACGGTACTGGATGTACCGTACTCTTAAGTTTTATACTTGTAATACTTTTCTCATATCTGTAATTTTGAAATAACTGCCATCCCA
Organism: Araneus ventricosus; assembly: GCA_013235015.1. NCBI lineage: Eukaryota > Metazoa > Arthropoda > Arachnida > Araneae > Araneidae > Araneus > Araneus ventricosus. Next base: position 8,904 of record BGPR01018126.1, on the reverse strand, counting down.
ATATAGGGTAGTAATAACAAGTAGTTCAGTGGACAGTAGAAATCACTCCTCCCCCCCAGAAAAAAATCTTCTCTTTAAAGATTATAAAAGATTTTCTCTTCGTCGCATTTTTAAATTCTTAGCAAATGTTATTCATTGTGAAGAGAGCATTGTTTTTAGGAACAACGAACATCATTATTAACTCTCAAGGTGATACACTGGTGTGCAAAAGTTTAGCAGAATGCTTAAGGTGCGAATTAAGAGTCAATATGGATAAAATAGTTTGCAATGTGCTGAATTTGCATCAAATTAAAATATTTTTCCAACCCTCTTCGTTAGAAATAAGAAGATGGTATTCAAAATAATTGGCGATAAATATTACAATTTGGCACAAATATTTATATAAGCGAGAAGCTTTTGTTGTTATGTAGATCAGGCGATTTATAACGCAGGCGAAATTAGCTTGGCTAGATCGCATTTCCTGAGGAGAAGCGTCTGATGATTCCATTTAGGCTGAACAATTACAATCAAATTCTGAAAGTTCTTAAAATTGCCGAATGCGGCTGATAAAGTATAAAAAACTATTGTTTAGCAACGGATTCGGAAACACTGCACGCTTTTGAGCCTGCGTTGGGTGGAGTTATTTTCATCAAAATAGTGGAAAAGTGAAGGACTGAAGGGTGATGTTCACATTTTACTCAGCGAGATCTAACAAAGAACTCCTTAAATACGCTCATATGACTCATTGCTTCACTCCCCTTTGCGGTGTAAAATCGTCCAAAATTGGTAGTCTTGGAATCCGTTGCTGAACAATAATTAGTTGGTCAGCGAGTTTAAATGTAAACTTAGAAATAAAAGATATCCACAGATTTTAAAATAAATATAATATATTTAGCGGGAAGCGATACAAGGCGAACTGTGTTTATTTACAACTCTGATGCCATAATCTTTATGTTGCCACTCATTCTTTTTTAACCAATTAAATTGATTAATATAATAATTATAGATAATTAAAATAACTATTTTCTTATGAAATTAAAATAAAATATATACACCGTTTTCTATTGCTTCAAGAAAAAATTCTGCCAAATATGAAGGAAATCGAACATAGCATTTGGTCGTAATCGCGTAACAAACTTATAGACAGACAAACGCCAAATGCTGGAGTTAAAACGTAGACGTCGCTTCGCACTTTCGATAATATAACTTGTAACTTCATATATTGTAGCTTTCAGAATCTGATAATTCATCCCCATGTCAAATGGCAATAGTAATTTGTTTTTCCAGCCCGGATATAAAAATACAAGCTATAAATAAAATCGGTTACAATGCGACTAGAAAGATTGTCCATGGGTATTTTAATAATTTTAAATAAAATATATTTGTATTAATATAGTGGTAGCAATTTTGTAAACATATCTGAATATTTGATTTTAAATATTTGATACTGAAATGTCTACAATATTCGAAATCATTTGTACCATTCATAATTCTGCATTCAGGTCAAGCAAGAATCAAGATAGGTTATAAAATACTTTTAAGTGTTCAGTTGGAAATTTACCTGAATCTTTTAGTTTGTTTAATTAGACTTAAGAACCACTTGCATATCTTCATCCTGTTTCTTCGTGACTTTTGAAACAACATTTTACGCATCTAGACGTATGTAACAGCACTGAGTATATTTTGAAACAACGACAAAATGTATATATAAAAAATCTATTTGATCCTGTTTACACCATTTGAAGGCTGTTAAAATATTTTACTGTCCTTTGCCACACATTTACAATGAAGTTAGTTAAATTGCTGTTTTTAAATAGCGATGCATGCTACTCCAAATGCACACCGAAATGACATTTTAACAAACTTCATTGTAAAGGGCAGTAAAATATTTTACAAGCCTTTAAATGGTGTAAAAAGAATTAAATACAAAAAATAATTCTGAAAAGATAATGCGTTAAAGAACTCATCTTCACGAGGGATATCCATGCTTTGGGAAAACTAAATAAATGATACCGAAATAAGGACATTAACAATTTTTAACTTAGGGACTGTATTTCAACCTTTGAAAAATTCCTTTTAGAGTTCTGTTTGTATCAGAGTTTAAAAGCAATCACTGATAAGACCATTGATAATTATTGAATGCACTATAGTTGCAAGAAATATAAAGTATATTTTATGTTTATGAATAAGAATCTTTTTTCAAAAATTATCACAAATATTTGTTTCTCTTGGGATTTAAACAGATTGTATTAACCATCTGAGCGGTTAGCTGTTTGGATGTACTAGCTTTAAAGCCGTAAAAATTTGTTTTCAATCTGAATAACTGAATATTTATTGCGTTTAATAAAGTCTCTGAAATCTTAAGAATATTTTTTCCATGTTAGTTTAAGAAATTATACATACGAACATGAATACCTGTTTTTGGACTCAATATGAGAAACGGAAAAATACGTGTTAAACGCTTAGAGGGTTAAATATGAAAAACGCTAAATGCAACTTTCAGAGAGAAATTAATTATCTTGAAATCTTATATTTTCGTTTACATTCTTATTTACTTACTTTCTCATTCTGAGAATTCAATGATCGCGGAAAATGGGGGAAGTAATAAAAACGTGAAAAAAATCAACAAGTTAAGAGAGACACAGGTTGGGGCTGCAAAACTGGTAGGCCTCAAAAGTAACAAAGTTCAATCATTGTGCACAGATGAGCCAAGAATCGGGAGAAAATAGTAACCCCTTCCCCTTTGAATTTATGGGTACAGTCCGTCAGAAAAGTATCCGAACGCTGCTCTTTATTCCGACACAAATTATCGGACAATAAAACTGTAAATGTCTTCCGACGTAGAAATGTGTTCTCTATAAGTGTATATAATATTTTTTCATACATGTTGTCGTCTTCATGTCTAAATTTACGCAAACTCGATTTTTTGAAATAGGAACACCTAATTTTGAATGCATATCCAGATTTTACAAATTAAATTAGCTCGAATACATATATCATTTAGTAATTTTGAGTAAATGGTGGACGAGGTTTAAATAATTGAAATTTGGAATTCCTAACGTTCAATGACCATTTCAATATAATTTTTAAATTTGTAAGTTAAAAGTTTTTGAATAGAAATACAAAAAAAATTATGCCAATCGAAGGAGCAGGACCTAAAACCTCACTGTTCAAAATTTCTACCTTTTCTGTCAAGTAGTTTTTGAGATATGCACCAATAACCAAAAGCGTTCAGAACAGCTTGATATTCGCTTTCTTAAGGGGCCATCTCATTTTACAAAAAAATTCGCTGACAGGAAAAAATATCTGAAATCAAGCGGGAAAAAACATGTCTTCCGATGTTGCTTTAGATTAAGAAAACATTTTTTCTTTTTCAAATAAGTGTGAAGTTGAATAAGAAACAAAAAGAAAAATCGATGCATGTAACAGATTCTACTCCTCTTACATTTCAAGAAGCATTACGTTTAAGCCACTAAAATGGAAATGAAAGCCGTTTATGGTTGCAGAAATGTTTCTTAAGATCTTAAATTGATAAAAATGCGAAGAAGCGAAATTCTGTATAAAATATGAATTTATATATACTTAAATGTTTGAATAAATAAAAAAAATTAATGAAATAATGTAGGAGTTCTTTGTGTGTGGGTGATACGATGTTATGAGACTTAGACAAAATGTCTTTCTTTTTAAAAATGAAATGAGAGCTTACAATGTTTCGATAAATTAAAAGTTTTAATTTAAGACTAATACTGGTAGAAAGCGATTAAGTATAAAAAAATTAAAAGTAAAAAATTCTTAAAAATGATTTTAAATTGGTGGAAACTATATTTTTGTTGCAAAATCGTTTGGATCGGTCCGCAATATTACAATTTTTTGATTAGTTTATAAAAGACTATTTCAGGAAATAAGAATCTGTCTTACATTTCTCTGCTGCCCAAAAAGTTTTATGTCTAAGATTGCTGTTTTTAATATTAATTAAAATTATTTATAAAAGTAATTATTAATTATAAAATTATTCAGAATTTTTGATTATTTTTCTAATTAACCACGAGAAGTAGACAATGCAACTAAAAGCCAAATAATCATTCTTTATGAGTCTGGATTCTAATACAGACAAATAAGTCACCAGCTTGAAATCAATATATTCACTGTTTCGTTATGGATGGGAAAGTAAATAAAAGCTTGATATGTCGTTAGCAGCGTTATAGATTCTACGCCATGTCGCATGCAGCAGTTCGTTGATTGAAATACTATGCTTCTTATTAAATTTTAAATAGTTAATGACTAATATATTCATGCATATAAAAGCTGCATTTTTTGCCTGTTATATTATTACATCGAATATAATGTATAGAAATATTATGTAATTTTTTTTATTTTGTTTTAATTTAAAGTCATTCAACTCGAATTCTTATTTACTAATTTTTCATGACCCCAAACGGTAATCTTTGAAAAACACCACATTTTCTTAAAGAACATTGCTGTATTAACTGCTGAAAAGAAACGTTTTAACAGAGTGACCTATTTTTTACGTTTGAATATATTGAAAGAGCTTCTTAATCGTTTTTCTTATACATCTCCGTTAAATATAAACCGATTTACCTCAAATATTATATCTGGTGATTTTTTTATTATGCAGAATCATTTAAAAGATAAAAAAAATTGGGGAATTGCCATTGGAAAATTTGAAGATGACTCAAATATAAATATGCAGAGTTTGCACATGCAGTTCGTATATTTTAAAAGAGGACATACTCACAAATTGAATGACATAATTTCCTTTCTCTTGATTACGAAAAGTAAGAAGCTTTAGGATACTTCCTTGACACACTGTACCAGAGATGCATAGCGCAAAACTCTAGTTAACGCAGGCCAAATGAAAGAGAAAGATGCTCTTTTTTTATCGCTCCAACCAAACGGTTGTCTTCGCTTTCTCGAAATTTTTTCCTTTGGTTTCTCTCATGAGTTGTTTACGGTTTCTGTTTCGCTTAATGTTGCCTCGAAGGAAACATGTCTGGTTTATTGAATATTCGTTTTCTTCTGCTTGAGGTCACTCTTCAAAAAAGGGTATGCAGCTAATTTTCAAAAATATTATTCAGATGAACATTTTTATAAGGAGAGACCGATCTCATTATCATTAGAGGTAAGAAAAAATTATTGTTTCAAATCTTCAACACATCATATTTCCGCAGCGTTTGCTGAGCGAAAAGTTGAATATAAAATTGCAGATCGCGTTATGGCGGATTAGAAAATTGTTCAAACGTCTTCAAGTAGGGAAATCCCAGTACCCAGTCGTGTAGTGGAGCTGGAAAGTCGTCCCGGCACCACTTTTTCGCTACAAAAAAAATTGAATCCTCGTTAATACACGGCGATTTTTGAATTCCAGCTGAGAGCTCTCCGGCACTGCTTATTTTTTCGACTACAATTCTGCACATTATCAGCGAAAATACTTGCAGTACTGCTTGTTTGTGAGCTGACAAGTCACCATTGATTGATTGATTCGGAATCTCTTAAATCTGAATACTGTTACACTTATTATTATTATTATAACGTTTATGACGAACTGTTTTTAATAAGTACCTCTGTATAGAATGTTGTTCATAAATATAAATTTTACGTCAGGTTTAAATATAGTTCTTTTCATTTTATATATTTTATTACTACTAGGGGGCTCTGCCCCCTGCTCGCTAAAGCTCGCCAACCCCCAGAAGGATTGCGTTGCAATCCTCCCAGGTTTGCTACGCAAACCCTGCTCGCTTCGCTCGCTATAATGAAGACACTGTGTGTCCTAGAAGTTATTTTAAAATCTTCATATATATATATATATGAATCGGCTTTATTTTGCTTCTGATGCTTTAACTTAAATCAGCACAGAATAAAATTTTTTAGCCTCAAAAAAGATATTTTTCTTCAAATAGAACTTACAAAGTAAAGCTGATTTCCTTTTAATGCTTTCACCTTAATAAAGAAGGAATAAAATTTTTTGGCCCTGAAAAGGGCCGTTTTTTATATAGTGAAAGCATCAGGAACCTCCCCATAAACACAATTAGATATTTCACATTTTGGAGCTATCACAGAAACAGATTCAAAAAATTGTGCTGTACGAAAGCAGGTATATACATATTCAATAAATTCCTATATATAAAATAATATACAACATTGAAGACTGTGCTCTACAAAAAAAATTGTATCAAAGCAGGTATATTCAATCCAC
>BGPR01018125.1:2102-31354 GCA_013235015.1 Araneus ventricosus | reverse complement strand
TTTTCATAGCCTACGATTTTTTCCCTTTATTTGCCATTTTATTAAATGGCAGTCATTCTATTATCTAAGGAAATTATTTAAATCATTTCATCTAAGAAGTATCATCAATTTTTTAATCTTTTTCTCTTTTAATAAAAATGCTTCAAGATTATTCGTAATAAATCATTTTGATGCACAAGATGGAAAGCATTTCAGAATTCCAAACATTCACACCATTTGAAAACCTTTTAAAAATGAACTTATTATCAAGTTGTTTGTTTTTTTGTCAAAAAAATATATTGCATTTTAGTCTTAATTAAGAAGTCATTCATTTCTATTTTAATGGAATGCCTGGATAACTTCTTACAGGGCATGCTGCCCATCCTAACATTTCGAACATACATTGATAAATTGGGGAACGTTGCGAAATTTGGATCACCTCGACATTTTTAATTTACAATGATACAGAAGTAATTTTAATAAAAAAACAAGTAATATAATTGTTTGTAGTTCATTTGTATGTAGTTTATTCAAAGTAATGTAATTAACATTTTATGAAATAAACATAGAGTAGGAAAAAAATAGTTTAAAAAATTGTCTTTTTGGTCCAATTAAGGAAGCTGGTTTCCTTTGTTGGGACACTAGTTTTAGAAATCGGACCACCTGTTTTTTAGGCACAATGGAAGCAAAAATAGTTTTTGGTTCTCCTGTTTTTTGAGTAAGGTCCGTTTTGAAATGATATCAAAACAAGTAAAATGAAGTTTACAAGTACAAATCAAAAATAAAAAAGTATTGGGTACAATTCTCTATTTTTCTACATAGTTCCCATGTCGGTTTAAATATTTTTCTTAACCCTTAAAAGCCCAATTTTCTTAAAATTGAATTTTTAAAGGTTTTTGGAAGAAGGAAACATAATAGAAAAACAATAAAATAAAATGACAATCTTTCATATCAAATTCGAAAATATATGAAAAAACGGATTGAAAGTATATCCAAGTAAAGATAAATATACTTTCACATGGAAAGATACTTCGATAGAATAGAATTGTACTTCACAGAGTAAGTTTTTAAAAAAAACTAAGCATTTTAGTTTAGTGGGAAAATTTCACTTTTTTTCTAGAGGCAAAAAGGCAAAATCGAAATATTTGCTATTTTTTTTTATCAATCCTAACAGATTATGAGTCAGCATAGCTACCGAAATTGGCACTTTTTCTTACCGTGTTTGACATTTTTAATACTTTCATTATTTGACCTTCAGATGGCGATGAAAACATAAAATGGGTAGTCCCTTTGCACTTTACTTTTCCAATTATGATTCCTTTTTTAAATTAGAGAATAATCCATTCATTAAAGGAAACACTTTAATCTTTTTTCCATTAAGAATAATTTTTTTCTTAAAAATTTAATAATAAAAGACAAATTACCATTACCAATATTTTTTGATAGTTAATCAGATTTATCATTTCTTGACAAATTCTTAATTTTTTTTTTTTTGAAAATCCACATTGTCGTGTAAGTAACACTGTAATTAAACAAATTATTTTTTCTCTCCAACAACAGATAGGAATGAAAATAAAATCAACAATTAATTAAAGAACTTTTTCTTTCAGTACTTAAAATATCAGTGAAGACGAATTTAAATTAAATATGGGAATGTTTCCAATTTATGCTTGTGTTTTCTTTCATTTATACATACATTAAATGACAACAATTTCAATTTTTTCTGTAATTGATTCATTGAAAAGAAATCAGCATCTAAATTTCTCAAATAAAAAACACAATTTTATTAAAATTTTCGAATCTTTGCATAAAAAAATGCTTAAAAAGTGTTTACTAATAAATATACCCGTCATTTGTTCTCTTCTGAGAAGGCGAAGTTGAATTAATTGCGATCACCTATCTTGTCTTTTTCTCTTATACTATTCGAATTATTGATTAAAAGCTATTTTATTTCTTACGTAACCGATTAAAACAATCAATAATAAGCAGTTTATTTTATGAACATTCGTTCTGCAAATAAATGAGGCATTTTAGAATTTGATTAATATTTGACTTCTTACTTTATTAAGTGTGTTTTCGCATTGCTCGTAATTAGTTTTAATCGTTTTTTTTTCTTCTTCTAATATATGTCGTTATTTGCATAGAATAAAAAGATAGGAATCATTGCGAAGTGGAAATGTCAGCAGAGATATAAAACAATAATGGATGATATCTGAAAGAAATATAAGTTTTTGTTAAATTTAACTAACTGAAAAAGAACTAATTAAAAAACCATTTTCGTTATATAACACTGCTTGTGATCAACACCGAAATAGTCATTAGAGAAATCCTTTATCATTTTAATTATACATATTGCTCAAATGTTATGAAGTATTATTGAAGAGTTTCATATCCAGAATTCTCATTAATATACATTTTAAAAATAGCACAATAGCTAATTTCTAAACCGTTAGAGGTAGGCATATACTATCATTTGGAAAAATGCTTGAGAATGACGTAAAAAACTATATGTTATGCTTTTTGAGTCCTTAAATATAATTCTAAACCAGCGGCAGTGGTCTCCCCCAAACTTTCTCGTATACCCCTGACACATGTGGAGAAAAAATTAGCTAAAAAGCAGTAAAACGAACAAGCGTCCCTAACGTAGTGGAGAAAAAAAGCTTGGGAATCGGAAGCTTGGGGGCGAAAGGCGTGATCTTCGTAGCTCACGCCAAAGGCGTGGGTAGAAGTGGAAAGGAATAGCTAAAGTGAATCGCGCAATTATGGAATAACGGCCTCGCGTCATTGCGTGATCAGAAAAGACAAATAGACGATTTGAAAGACTTTTTTCCGACCGACTGAAACGAAAATTGGCCAGCATATCTACAATTAATGCTAGCAGGCCTCATGACAATTTTTGTTCATCAAAGCCGTAGGGTTTACGAGTTAAAATGTTTAGAAGTATGCGATTACACAGACCGACAGACAGTCAGCCCTTTGACGGATCTGGTCCAAAATTTCATACAGACCTACATTCCTGATGATAAAACTGTGTACCAAATTATATCCATCTAAATATTCAAGTCTCTGCGTTACAGTATTCACAGGAACGTTGACAGACAGACTTCCCATAGGCGGATTTTCTCCAATATTTGATAGAAACCTACAAATTATGTGTCAAGATCACATACCACATTTCATCCATGTAGCTTTAATAGTTTTTGCGCTATCGTGTTCACAGGCACACAGACAGACAGACATAATTCCAAAATTGAGTTTTTCGGACTCAGGGAGGTACGAGGTAGAGATTCGTCAAAATCTCGAATTCGAATTTTTTGACGCGGTTACAATAATTTCTCTACTTCTATACTTCGTTTACGAGAAATTAAAAAGCAGCGAAGTCTAAATTTTTATGCACTCCTTCTGCTCCATTAGTCATATTTTGTAAAATATTTTTGACACACTAGCATTTTAAGCAAAGAAAAACTTCCACTCACCTGCGATTAAAACTGGTCGATATATGGAGCTCTGAATTTCATTATTTTAAGCCAATCAACGACCACTTCGAACAAAGGTCGCGTGATAATTGGAAGGTTTTCCTCGAGATGGCCATTAACATTTTAAGCGCCAAGACTCATGTCCGAGATTCAAATCATCTATCTAATTAGATGACATCCTCCTCTCCTATCTCTTAAGTAGAAGAGAAGGGAAGACTGACGGAGTTAGAACGGAAAGTTCAGTGTCATTCATCGGTGACTGATATGGTGTTTAACGTATTGAAGTGGTGAAAAATCTTCTAAAATAGTGATATTCAAAGCTTCATAACTCGAGAGGTTTCAATCGCATAAGAGTGGAATATTTTTTGTTTAATATATTAGTGTTTCAAAGGCTCGATAAATATAACTAATAGCAACAAATAGATTTTGTAATACTCCAGCCTTATATTTTTTCACTCAAAAACCATAATAAAGTATAAATCTTTATTTCACTTTTTATTTTTAAGTATATGGCTACCTAAGCTTAAGTATATGACTACCTATGGTTTTTGAGTCCAAAAATATAGAGCTGGAGATATTACAAAATCTATTTGTTGCTATTAGTTATATTTATCGAAAATTAACTATTGGGAAATGATTTGATCGGACACCATGTATAAATTCAATATTGGAATGCATATAAAGCGTAATGATTGGTTTTAATACATATTAGCTGATACACCTGGCATTTCTCGGTGTTAAAAAAATATTTCTTTTACCACTTTTAACTAGGGATGGCGGTTATTTAAAAAAAACCGGTTTTTTCTCCCATTTTGCTTTGTAAATTACATTTGCTTCGGAGAATAAATTGGAATTGTGCAAAATGTTCTGTTAGAAAGTGACAAGCCGGGCGTAGGGAAGAGTTGGACGGTAAGTGATTTGCGGTTTGGAGTTCGATTAGGGAAACTTCGTCAGAATAATTTGGACTTCTTCACGTTGTTCTATTATGAGATTTTGTTTAATGTATGCGTAGTTATTTAAAAAACGAACCTGTAATAAATCAGAAATAATGATTTTTGAATATATTCTGGATTCTAAAATGAACAGGATGTATTGGCAAATATGTTTATCAATAATATCTGAAATATTTTTATTTTATATAATATGGCTGAAAATGAAATTTCCGTATTTCAGAATTTCAAGAAGACATAGTTATTTACAAATAATAAACTATTCAGTCGTAGATCATTTAAAATACAAAATTATGAAATGAAACGAAAAATTTACAACACTTATTAAAATTTAGCTTATACTATGAAGAGTGTTATAGATATTTTAATTTTATTCAGGCAAGATTTTTGAGAAGAAAGGAGAACATGTATTAAAGTGCTCATACCTGCACATCGTTCTTAGATTCTTTACCCAATTATTGCGATCAGGTTTCCAATAATTCCTATTCCAGAAAAAAACCGGGAATCCGAAATTCAGGATAATCCGAACATTTTTTTAAAATTTTCTGAAAACTTTTTACTAAAAAATGAAGGGGAAATAACAATTATGTTCCAGAAATATAGCTAATGCTTATTCCTTACTTGAAAGAAGTATTCGAATTTTTCTTTAAGAATGAATGCAGTTCCTTAATTAGTAGAAACAAACTCAGATTTCTTCTTTTTACCCTCAACTTTTGACACTGTACCGCACGAATCTCTGTGCGCCTTCACAGAGCACCAAGAGTCAATACTCTACTGCATTTGGTATATCAGGAGTATTTTACCGAATTTCCCGGATAATCCGAACATCAGTTTTTAATTTTCTGAAAACTTTTTACTGAAAAATGAAGGAAAAATAACTATAACGAATCAGAAGCAAAGCTAATCTAAGTTTCTAACTTAAAAGAAGTGGTCTTTAAGAATGAATGCAGTACCTTAATTAGTAGAAACAAACTCACAATCAGATATCTTCTTTTTACCCTCAACTTTTGACACTGTACCGTACGAATTGCCGTGTGCTCTTTCCGTGCGCATTCACAGAACACCCAGATTCAATACTCTACAACATTTGATATATCAAGAGTATTCTACCGAATTTCCCGGATAATCCGAATTCCCCGGAATCCTAACAAAGGTCATCCCCAATTAGTTCGGATTCCCGGGGTTCGACTGTACTTCGATAATACTTTCGATACACAAATTTCTGATTAAAATTCATAAGCAAAAAGTTTTGTCATTTCGTAGCAACTGGAAATAATTTTAGTGTGGAATTATGAAAGTTTTGTCCACTTTGTATTCAAACCGTTATTCAAAATGCTTCATTAAGGAATGAAAATTTGCTTGTAGAAAAATTCATATGTTTCAGAACCTTTCTTTGACTTGTATGATTATTATATCTGATTATTTAAATTGATGGAACATGTTATATAGATGCATTTTATTCAGATTTATTGAATGTAATATGTTGTATATATTCGATTAATCTGAATGACTCCAATTCAAGCAAGCAGCAATGAAGAGCAATACAATTGAATATAAATGTATCTAAGTCTCTATCTCTATTAGCTGCAATTTTAACCCTTTCTAATGTCATGGTAAGTATGTACGAGTGTTTACATTACATTACATTTTACATCATATTTCACACGACGTATAAACTTGATGCTTTTCCTCTAATTACATTTATTCAACCTCCAATGGATACCCTCCCACGTGGATATTTATGGAAACGAGGTTGCCGACGATTTGGCGAAACAGGGCACAGCTGAACCTTTGTGTTCAGCCCCCTCTTTAACATTTGACGAGATTTATTCCATCAGAAAAAACAAAGATTTAAAGACGTGGAGGGTCCCTCCATCCCATGATTGGTATAAGCGGAGCAGTCCTGGTGGCTCCATTGGCGTTGCCTGTGATAGAGCCGACCAGACGACGCTGCCTAGATTTGGTAGCGGTCACCTGAGGAGTTGCTCCTTTAGCCACGGTAACAAAGTTTTTCCGGTCTGCGCAAAGTGTGGAGTAGCGAGTGCGTCCCCAGAGCACATCCTCTCTTGTCTTCGCCTATCTAGGGAGACTTTCGAGACGGATCCTTTGCTTGCTGTCGATTTCTTGAGGGTGAGTGGGCTCATGGATGGTGTCTAGCTACCGTTAGACAGAGAGGGATTAGTAACAACAACAGATTTATTCAGGTTATTTTCAAAACTATGTACATAAAACTTTCATTTTCAGAATGATTTTCATTTCTTTTTATCATAAGCTTGAATTGCTTCACGTTAAAATTCCTCCAATGGACGAGTTTTCTGGTTTGTTTACTTACATTAAAAACCTTGACTTTATCTGCTTGTATATTGGACTTCCGCTTTGAAGATTCCATTAGCTTAGCATTACTCCGGAATTACATAGTACAGGCACTTAAATATAAACAAACAAAGCAGAAAACTCTTCCATACTTACCACTAAATTCATCAATTTTTAAGATTGATGTAAGTTTTTGCAAAATGTTTCGATGAGCAACAAACCTAGAAGTTCCGACTTCTGATCTCGAACTATAATGAAGTGTCTTGACTTTCTAATTAATTAATAAGTAATAATATTAATTAGGAAAAAATTAATGCCATCCAATAAACTAAAGGAATTTCTTTTCTTAATCTCAATCCCAAAGTTATTTTATTATACCCCTACTAGAAACAAACGGCCATTTAAAGGGCTAAAACGGTATAAATATGGTTTTCTAGTGATAAAAGCCACATTTTTAACTAAATGAATAATACTTTTAACTATCATATTCAAAATATGAAAATTTAAAGAATAAGTTGAAAGAATGAAAATATATTTTAAATATCTAATTGCCCTTTTAAATCAAAATGAAATAAGTGTTTTGAGTATTTAATAAAAAGCTTCAATAATGTATTTTCCATAAATCAGTTTCTAATTTACTTAGTCACTGAAGTATTTTAAATCTTTGTGTAACCTAATTTATTGATTTTTTTTAATAATTCACTGAAACTGATATCATAACTATTAACACAAAAGAATTTATTTCTGAAACTGCTAATTTATTAATTACTTCTTCCAGACCTCTTTAATCCTATTAGAATGTCTGTGTTGTTCTTATTTTCAGCAGTGACATCTTTTCTGAATCTGCATAGCATTTATCTTGGGATTACTCATGTAAAAATGCACTTCAATCTTTGTAAATTTTTCTTCACTGATTAAAAATTAATGCATTTTAAAGATATTCCTTTAACTTTCACCAGATTTGTTTATTTTTATTTCTCATCAAATCAAGTTACGGGTGACACCACAACGGCAAGCTGGCCGTTTTCTGATACACGAATCTGATCTTCTAGTAACAACAACAATATGTCTTTGATCAAATCGGCTCTTTGATCTTATATCTTATCAAAAAGTAATTTTTGAAATGATTAAAGCGGCTTCGGAGAAATTTCAAAGAACAGTAATCTGTAAAAGAAGTTTCTATCAAGGTGTCAAATAATTTACTGAGAATTTCATGGATTAATTATGGAATAAACTGGCGTCAAAGAATTTGGATGTTATTTATCGTTTTTGCATTTAGCCCTTTATTTCCAGACGATATTTAAAATTACTAGTTTAATCACACTTATATCTTTGCAATTTGACCGTTTTTCCTGACAGTATTCACAAGAACACGAACAATATAGTTCCGCCAGCAAGCAGTAGATGGCAGCTGAAGGCAGGAAATAATTTTTTAAATTATTAATTTAATTAATCAAACTATTTTAATTAATTGAAAAAGTTTTACCCATTTTCCTGGGGTTATTCTGCACCAAAACTTATCTAATGATGCCAAAATAAAATTGAAAATTTGATGTTAAGTTAATTCGGTAAATAAAGGATTAAAGACTTGTAGTCTAAGTCACCTCATGAAAATTCATGCTATATGCATGTGATGATGTTGAGTTTTCAGTTCCGTTTTCAATTGAGCGTAATAAGGTTGCATTTACAAGGAATTGAAGATTTTTATATTAGTAATTATAAGAGACTGACTAGAAGGCATTACAAGTTAAATTAGTTCCTTATAAACGCCTTTTCTAACTCACTCAAATATTTTGTTATTGTAATTCACCCATAAAATTCTGTTCTAATAAAACGCTATTTTTCTATCATACGCGTGTAATCACAAAATTCAGTTAACATAAATCCTGTTGCGAGCACCACCAATGGCACTTTCCACACTGCCTTATGAAGACTGCAAGTCACAATCCCTGCAAGAATAACCCGGCGTTGAGACTTCTTCCACGTTCTACGGAGCACTTGTCACACTGTCCTATGAAGACTATAAATCATACTCCCTGCAAATATAACCCGGTGTTGAGATTTCTTCAAGTTCTACGGAGTTAGTCCTTAACTTTCTAAAGCATTTGTCTTAATCAGACATTGTAAATGGCAGCATAAAACAGCTTGTTCTATGAGCGAGTGGTCAGATGATCCTTTTTTAACTCTTAAACGCCCAGTGTTGCCGCCTGTAAGCAACATACCCAATTTTGTCCTATAAAATTTTGAGAATAAGGCTGAAGAGCTAATGCCTGTTGTTGCCAATAGAATACAAGCTGCAAATGTTATTAAATCAAATTACAGTATATCGATGACAGCCTGGGTGCTGATGAAAAAATAAAAATAAATTGAAGTTTTCCACTTGAGGCTGTATTTTTTTTTTTTTTTGCTTTGTTTGCACTCTTGAAAATACCATATTTTATTCTATAAATTTGAAGAAAATTTCTTGTCCATATTATTACTTCTTAAAAATCATATTTGATATTATAGAATTTTATCAAGGAGATTATTTTCAAATAAAGCCCAGTCTTGTCGAAGGGTCCAAATTATTTTTTAGCCGAAAACCATACTTAAAACAAAATAGGATTTTTTAAAAAATGTATTTCCTATGTTTTATTCAAGAAATGAAAGTCAAAAACATTTTAAAATCACTTTTTAAAAAATCGGGCCTTTAAGAGAGATGCGCCTTCAGAGGAGAGCGAAAGAAGGATGATGAGTAGAAACGCCTGATTCCTTGACTGCCTGCTTTAAGCCTGTCATTCACGAGCGCTCCACTTTACGCCATTCCATTTAGGCAGGTCATTCACGGCCGCTCCAGGAAACGCAAATATATCTGTCCCTATTGCGTCTATTCTACCCCCATTTCAGAACGCGAGCCACCACCGGCTCCGATTTCCTCTAGAAGAAGAGAGCCTCATCTCCTCACACGTATCTATATTGATCACATTTCAGTATATATGGTCTGGCAGTCGAAATGGTGCGGTTGGATATCGAGCCTTCCAATATATTGTTACAAAGAATCGTCCGTGGATGTAATGCAGTCAGCCTGATAAAAAAATAAATGAAGCTTTATTCCACGAAACTTTTAGAGAAAACACTAACGAAGCACAGGTAACAAAACTGAACAGCACTTGTATAATTTAGCAACAGAGATCACCACTAAATATCAGTCGCAGCACTTTCAAAAGCGCTCAAATATATCTCAGTTCACCAGCTTCACTGCTGATCAAAGTCCAACTCACTGTTCTTGGTTTGAGAGCTTGCTTTTATACCTTTTCAACACGAAGTGACGTCTATATGTGGGAAGTGACATAATCTCTAGAAGGTTCATGACATTTCTGGCTCCCAGTAGAGATAGGATCACAGTTCAGGATTTTTCTAAAAGATTCCATTTGTCGCCAAATCACCAAAATGGTCGCCAAGATTAGCATGTCAGGGAACATCTTTGCAACTTCGTAACAATATTGAAAGGCTATTCCAATGTATATGATAGTTGGATATCCACCGCTTCAGTTCTCATTGGTTTTTCATAATAGCGATGGATTTTGGCATGGAACGGTAAAATTTGCGTGAATTGGAGCGGTCGTAAGAGTCCAGCCTTAGGTGGTTCTTCACGACCGTTCCACGCCAAAGTCTATCGTAAATGTGAAAAACCGGTCAGAATTGGTGTGGAGTGGACTGCCGGGCCTGCGGCGGGAGTAGATAGGGGGTGTAGACATAGGGAGCTTGGTACATCGAGAAATGTGGAGAAAGCCAGGGTAGAGTATTGGGGTAGCTGGTAGTGGAAGAATCTGCGTAGTACGGTCGTGAATGGCCGGTTTAAAACAACGTAGTGTCCAAAGTTTTGTGAAAAGAAGTTTACATACTACACTAGACTCCGCTTAACTCTCTGAACCCGGCTAGAATGAGAATTCCATTGCCCCAAATCCTGGAGTGAATTTTCGCTCAAAAAAGCGGAATGAAATCGTGACGTTCTTTACAGAAATTCCGGGAAGACGACACCTATGGTTGCTAGATAAATTGTCAACAAAGAAAGGGACTACATTTTTCCTAAAAGGATTCATATAGGCGCCCTAAACCGCCTGAGTCCGGCTTCTGTAGAACAGGCGGTTTGAGGCGGAATAGGGCTCATAGGGTTAATGTGATCGCGGTTAATGTTATCATTCGCTTAATATTATCCAAAACCTGTGGTCCCGAATCGACGAATTCAACTGTAAACAAAATTATTCGTTTAGCGTGAACACTACATCGTTTAGTGTTATCAGTTTTGAAGTAGAGAATTCACCAATCCTTCATTTTCAACCAGCGTTAACAATTGACATTCGTAGAATTTCTCGCTCCACTTGTAAGGAAACATCTGAAGGGCCACTTTCTCCCAAACATCCCAAGAACTTTGGGGTTTATCTTACAAGACCTCTCTTTGAAGGTCGTCCATTTAGTGGGCAGAGACGTGACCGTCGGCAATTGTCATTGAACCGCCTGATGGTATGCAAAAAGAAGAATATGAAGAGTGGATGTCCATTGACAAAGACATTCTAGTAACTGCCATACTAATAGACTTGGAAATTTTCCAAGCTGTTTGTGAGCAAGACCAAGCAATAAGAGTTGATGATTCTGACAGGGACGAATGTGTTGAAGAAAACCCTTCAACGAACACTGAAATGAGGCAAGACCTTGATATTTTGAAACGCGGCGTGCAGCATCGTTCAACAAATTTTAAGAAACAATACGAGTACGAACAATATATAAATGAACTGTTAAGGAATAATTGCCGACAAACAACAATTAATGACTTTTTTAATTTTTATTTTTGAAATAAATTATAGATAGCCTTAAGATAAGTGTTCTTTCCCTTTTCTTTCTTCTCCCCTAATGCTATAAAAATATAGCTGATTTTTACGAATTCGTTTATTGTTATCAATTGGTTAACGTTATCAAAATTCTTAAGTCCCGAAGTGGTCACATTAAGCTGAGTCTATTGTATTTGCAAATATTTTGCAGAACTCAGTAAAAGCATTTATGCTATGAGCGACTCTTCATTTTAAAAACTTCCCTAGACGACACCGGATATGAACATACATTTATTAATGCCCAAATAAGTCGTTGCTCATACTTTTCTATCGTTCATATTGCTAAAGAATAAATAGAGGACTTATGTATACGTATCGCGAAAGAATATCTGAATTCAGTGATTTCAAGGGATTTAACATTTTATTATTTTTTCGAAGTATTAGAATTGTATAAAGAAAAACAATTTCATATTTATTTTCTTTCATGATTTCTCGTGTTTTAGAGGCAGTTCGTTAAAAAAAGTAACAAAAAAATTATAATGCACCCTTTTTTCAAAACTTACCCCATCAATGTTCGTATACTTAAAATTCCCTCAATCAATCATAGCATTTATTCATTTATACCATCAATATTTGCAACTAACGAAAGCGAATAAATCATTACTATTGCCATCAGTTTTTAATTTTTAAAGTTAACAAAATTTATTGTTTCTTCACTGTTTGTTACGCTTCACGTCCTCATGCTGTGTTATTGACATGATAATTAAACAAATTCTTTTTCTATTATAAAAACAGAAAACTGATTATTAAATAAACGATTAATTATAAAACTTTTTTCAATCAAAGCGTCCATGAAGTCAGTTATAAATGAAAAATGGAATTTTTTCATAGCCTGCGATTTTTTCCCTTTATTTGCCAGTTTATTAAATGGCAGTCATTCTATTATCTAAGGAAATTATTTAAATCAATTCATCTAAGAGCCATCATCATTTTTTTAAATCTTTTTCTCTTTTAATTAAAATGCTTCAAGATTATTCGTAATAAATCATTTTGATGCAAAAGATGGAATGCATCTGAGAATTCCAAACATTCACACCATTTGAAAACCTTTTAAAAATGAACTTATTATCAAATTGTTTGTTTTTTTTGGCAAAAAATATATTGCATTTCAGTCTTAATTAAGAAGTCATTCATTTCCATTTTAATGGAATGCTTGGATAACTTCTTACAGGGCATGCTGCCCATCTTAACATTTCGAACATACATTGATAAATTGGGGAACGTTGCGAAATTTCGATCACCTCGACATTTTTAATGTACAATGATAGAGAAGTAATTTTAATAAAAAAAACAAGTAATAGAATTTTTTGTAGTTTATTTGTATGTAGTTTATTCAAAGTAATGTAATTAACATTTTATGAAATAAACATAAAGTAGGAAAAAAATAGTTTAAAAAATTGTCTCATTGGTCCAATTAAGGAAGCTGGTTTCCTTTGTTGGGACACTAGTTTTAGAAATCGGACCACCAATTTTTTTAGGCACAATGGAAGCAAAAATAGTTTTTGGTTCTCCTGTTTTTTGAGTAAGGTCCGTTTTGAAATGATATCAAAACAAGTAAAATGAAGTTTACAAGTAAAAATCAAAAATAAAAAAGTGTTGGGTACAATTCTCTATTTTTCTACATAATTCCCATGTCGGTTTAAATATTTTTCTTAACCCTTAAAAGCCCAATTTTCTTAAAATTGAATTTTTAAAGGGTTTTTGACTTTCATTTCTTAATTAAAACATAGGAAAAATACTTTAAACAAATCTTATTTTGTTTTAAGTATGGCTTATGACTAAAAATCAGATTGTTACTAACTGACAACCTGGGCTTTTTTCAGAAATAAATTCCTGGATAAAATTCTATAATGTCAAACACTGATGAAATAATAATACAGACAAGGAATTTTCTTTAACATTTGCAGAATAAAATATGGTATTCTCAAGCGTACGAACAAAGCTAAGAAATGTAGCCTCAAATGTGAAAAACATCAATTTATTTTTATTTTATATCAGCACTAGGCTGCCATTTATATGTCGTAAATTTATTTCATAAAAATTTCAGTATGTATCCTATTGGCAACAACACGCATTAGAGCTTCGGTCTTATTCTCAGGATTTAGAAGACAAAATTGGGTATGTTGCTTGACTCTTCTCTGAACCCGGCTAGAGTGAGAATTCCATTGGCTCAAAACCTGGAGTGAATTTTCGCTCACGAAAACAGAATGGAATCGTCACTTTCTTTACAGAAGTTCCAGGAGGTCGACACCTATGGTTGCCCGGTCAATTGTCAATAAAGAAAGGAACTACATATTTCCTAAAAAAATTCACCCAGGTGCCCGATACCGCCTGAGTCCGGCTTCTGTCGAACGGACAGTTTGAGGCGGAATAGGTCTCACAGGGTTAAAGGCAAAATTGGGCCTTTAAGGGTTAACGAACAAAGGAGATATTTTGGGTACGAGATTTGGGTACCTTTCTCATGGAACTCTACCGCCTGTGACAATGGCCAATTAATCATGTCGTTTTCACTTCTTTATGAGTGCCTACATGCCTGCCAAAGAGGAAGGTCTTCAGATGGCTGGAGACGTGTCACCAGTTTCTTATCTCCTGTCGCGATACGGCTTAAAAAGTCGTCTGTTTTCTCGTTCTAAAGAGACAGAAGTGTTAAAGCACTTGCCAGTCTTTTCTATCTGTGTTTTTCTCTGAGCAGTTTAAGAACCCATCGACAGCGCAGTTTCTTGTATTGTACGTCCTCAAACACAATTTTAAACCAAACTTATCTTGAAATTTTTGGGGATTCTGATAAGAGCTTGAAAACTTTGAATCTCCTGCTTAAGCTAATTTGGGTGTCAACTACTTGCGACAAATCTCCAATGATTACAGATGGACGTCCGGAACGTGATTTAGCGTTGACGATATCCCGATCTTCCTTGAACAATTTCATTCATTATTCATTGCAGTTGTCGTCGTACACTTCGCATACCTGGCAATGAATATCCTCAGCTTTCATGTTCAGATCAGATGACTGACTGTATTTCACAGTCGGCGGAACACTCTATTTTCTTAAACAATTTAACCTCACACAACGAAGCGTATAGACTACCATCGGAAATCAAAATGGCATCATATTCTGAGCAGCAAAGAATGTCAGGAGCCAGCTAGCAAAATTTAGCTACTAGCAGGAGCTAAGCAAAATGTCAAACGTTATTGACAAACGTTCAAAAAAATTAACCTCATATATATATATATATATATATATATATATATATATATATATATATATATATATATACTCTTCACTATATATATATATATATATATACTGTTTTTGAGTTTTTATCTTGTGTTTATAAGTTTGTTTTGATATATATATATATATATATATATATACTTCACTCTTCCTCCTCTATATGTATGAGTCTATGAATTAGAAATTGGATGGATAGAGATGATCGTATGTTTGATGATATATTTTGAGTTGATACTAGAGAAATAGGATATTTGGATATTTTTTAGAATACTTCGGGATTTTTAACATTGGAAAAAAGTTTAAACTTACTGACTTGCAATATTTTTATTAATGATTATGATTTTGATGAAAAATAATTATATAGAGAATGGCAATTAGGAGTTTTTTATTTTTACTGCATAGGTAAATGGCGCCACTAATTTTAGAAAATTGCACTATTTTTAGAAAACTGCATCCTTTTATTTTTAAAAATGCATCATATTTTAAAGTTTTTTCTCATGCTAAAATAAGTTAATATAATGTGTTCAAAAATTAAATTTATAGTTTAATTTATTAATGATATTTTAGTATAGCATATATAACCTAATTTAGTTATAATATTTTCAATATAAATGCGGAACTCTAATTCGGATATAGATCTTGGCATTATTGTTATGACATTGAATTGGTAAGCAATTAGTTATTTTCTCGTTCTTTTCTTGAAATATTTTGGAGATTTACTCCTATACTTCTGCTTTTTTCCAACAACTGACTTTCGCAGAAGGTTAGGCGCCAATAAAATTGAATTTAATGCGACATAATCGGTTCCTAAGATCGATTGGCATTTGATTGTTGGAATTCCAATTATGGGTTGTCTTTTTTATAGTAATAGTTTATAATCTAATTATCTTTCTGTATTTCATCGTATGATTATTAATAAGGTAAAATTATTTTATACTTAATTTTAATTTTTGGTTTAATATGTGTATATACTGAAAATGTTATTTGAGTTTTAATTGTTTGCAAAATATTTAATATATATATATATATATAGAGAGAGAGAGAGAGAGAGAGAGAGAAATCAAGATAAAAAAAACATTTATGTGCAAAAAGAGCAATAACTAATCAAGAAATAAATATTTTAACTATCGAAGAAATACTAATTCCAATGAAGTAAACATTAGGAAACAGATACTTTATGGTTAGCATAATTTCTGAAACAGATTTAGATATGGAAAAACTTCACTAACACGGTGAATGCGCCAATGCAGCAGTACATCCGAAAAATGAGAAATATTAGCAAAAGAAAACATTAAAACCATTTCAAAAAATAAAAAACCAAAATAACAAAACTAAACATAACACTAACGTCCGGGATGCGTCATCAGCAGGTAAATACCGAACGAACGTATATTTATTATGGGCGTTTTCTAACAAGCTCTAGCAATAATGCTAAAAATAGTTTGTTTCCCCGGAACACAGAACCCTAAAACAATATTTTGAAACAAAGAAATATCAAGCAAAAAGTTCATGTCTCTTAAAATAAGATACATGAAACCAAATTATTTTAAAACAAATAATATAAAATAAAAATGAAGAAAAAGATGTCAATAGTCACGTAAAAATCCATAAATGTATAAATAAGACAGGAGTGATTTTAATGTTTTCTTTGGTTAATATATATATATATACTTCACATAGAAAGTTTTGAAAAATCTACGCATTTCAGTTTAGTGGGAAAATTTTACTTTTTTTGTAGAGACAAAAAGGCAAAATCGAAATATTTGCTATTTTTTATCAATCCTAATAGTTTATCAGTCAGCATAGCTTCCGAAAGTGGCACTTTTCTTACCGTGTTTGACATTTTTAATACTTTCATTATTTGACCTTCAGATGGCGATGAAAACATAAAATGGGTAGTCCCTTTGCACTTTACTTTTTGCAATTTTTAATCCTTTTTTAAATTAGAGAATAATCCATTCATTAAAGGAAACACTTTAATTTTTTTTCATTAAGAATAATCTTTTTCTTAAAAATTTAATAATAAAAGACAAATTACCCATTACCAATATTTTTTTTTATTTTGAAAGTTAATCAGATTTAACATTTCTTGACAGATTCTTTTTTTTTTGAAAATCTACATTGCCGTGTAACACACTGTAATTAAACAAATTATTTTTTCTCTCCAACAACAGATAGGAATGAACACAAAATTAACAATTAATTAAAGAACTTTTTCTTTCAGTACTTAAAATATCAGTGAAGACGAATTTAAATTAAATATGGGAATGTTTCCAAGTTATCCTTGTGTTTTCTTTCATTTATAAATACATTAAATGACAACAATTTCATTTTTTTTCTGTAATTGATTCATTGAATAGAAATCAGCATCTAAATTTCTCAAATTGAATAACATAATTTTTTAAAAATTTTCGAATCCTTTGCATAAAAAAATGCTTAAAAAGTGTTTAGCAATAAATATACCCGTCATTTGTTCTCTTCTGAGAAGGCGAAGTTTAATTAATTGCGATCACCGATCTTCTCTTCTTTTCTTATACTATTCGAATTATTGATTAAAAGCTATTTTATTTCTTACGTAACCGATTAAAACGATCAATAATAAGCAGTTTATTTTATGAACATTCGCTCTGCAAATAAATGAGGCATTTGATTAATATTTAACTTTTTACTTTATTAAGTGTGTTTTCGCATTGATTGTAATTAGTTTTAATCGGTTTTTTTCTTCTAATATATGTCGTTATTTGCATAAAATAAAAAGATAGGAATCATTCCGAAGTGGAAATGTCAGCAGAGATATAAAAAATAACGGATGATATCTGAAAGGAATATAAGTTTTTGTTAAATTTAACTAACTAAAAAAGAACTAATTTAAAAACCTTTTCCGTGATATAAGACTGCTTGTTGTCAACACCGAAATAATCATCAGAGAAATCTTTTATCGTTTTAATTATACATATTGCTCAAATGTTATAAAGCATTATTGAAGAGTTTCATATCCAGAATTCTCATTGATATACACTTTAATCATAGCACAACAGCTAATTTCTAAATCGTTAGAGGTAGGCATATACTATCATTTGGAAAAATGCTTGAATATGATGTAAAGAACTATATTTTATGCTTTTGAGTCCTTAAATATAATTCTAAACCATCGGGAGTGGTCTCCCCTAAACTTTCTCGTATACTCCTAACACATGTGGAGAAAAAATTAGCTAAAAAGCAGTAAAACGAACAAGCGGCCCTAACGTAGTGGACGAAAAAAGCTTGGGAATTTGAAGCTTGGAGGCGAAAGGCGTGAGTAGAAGAGGAAGGGATTAGCGCAAGTGAATCGCGCAATTACGCAATAACGGCCTCGCGTCATTGTGTAATGAGAAAAGACAAATAACCGATTTGAAAGGCTTTTTTCGACCGATTGAAACGAAAATTGGGCTTGGATCTACAATTAATGCTAGCAGGCCTCGTGCCAATTTTTATTTATCAAAGCCGTAGGGGTTTACGAGTTATAATGTTTAGAAGTATGAGATTATACAGACAGACAGACAGTCAGCCCTTTGACGGTTTAGCCTACAATTTCATACGGAGCTACATTTCTGATGATAAAATTGCGTACCAAATTTTATCCATCTAGCTATTCAAGTTTTTGAGTTATTGTGTTCACATGAACGCGGACAGACAGACAGACTTCCCGTAGACGGATTTTGTCCAAAATTTGACAGAAATCTACAAATTATATGTAAAGACCACATACCAAATTTCATCCATGCAGCGTTAATAGTTTTTGAGTTATTATGTTCACAGACACACAGACAGACATAATTCCAAAATTGTGTTTTTCCGACTCATTGAGGTCTAAAACGTGGAGATTCGTCAAAATCTCGAGTTCGAATTTTTTGACGGTTACAATACTTTCTCTACTTCTATACTTCATTTACGAGAAATTAAAAAGTAGCGAACTCTAAATTTTTATGCACTCCCTCGGTTCCATTAGTCATATTTTGTAAAATATTTTTGACACACTAGCATTTTAAGCAAAGAAAAAGTTCCACTCACCTGCGACTAAAACTGGTCGATATATGAAGATCTAATTTTCATTATTTTAAGCCAATCAACAGCTACTTCGAACAAGGGCCGCGTGTAAATTGGCGGTTTTCCTCGAGACGGCCATTAACACGTTAAGCGCCGCGACTCACGTCCGAAATTTGAATCATCTATCTAATTAGATGACTCCCTCCTCTCCTATCTCTTAACTATAGTAGAGAAGGGGTTGACTGACGGAGTTCGAACGGAAAATTCAGTGTCATTCATCGGTGACTGATATGGCGTTTAACGTGTTAAAGTGGTGAAAAATCGTCTGAAATAGTGATATTCAAAGCTTCATAACTCGGTAGGTTTTAATCGCATAAGAGTGGAATATTTTTTGTTTAATATATTAGTGTTTCGAAGGCTCGATAAATATGACTAATACCAACAAATAGATTTTGTAATACTCCGGCCTTATATTTTTTGACTCAAAAACCATTAAGTATAAATCTTTATTTCACTTTTTATTTTTAAGTATATGACTACCTATGGTTTTTGAGTCCAAAAATATGGAGCTGGAGATATTACAAAATCTATTTGTTATTATTAGTCATATTTATCGAAAATTAACTATTGGGAAATGATTTGAGCGGACACCCTGCATAAATTTAATAATGGAATGCATATAAAGCGTAATGATTGGTTTTAATATATACTAGCTGATACACCTGGCATTGCTTGGTGTTAAAAAAATATTTCTTTTAACACTTTTAACTAGGGATGGCGGTTATTGCAAAAAAACGGTTTTTTCACCTACGGTTTCACTTGGCGGTTAAAACCGCTCAAAATAACCGGATTTTTTTTTAAAAAACCGGTTTTCGGGTTTTTTTAAGCAACGTTTGTGGACAGAATTTATTATTAATAATAATATACAATAAGTAAGTATTAATACAATAATTAATTAATGTAATAAGTAATGATTATAAATATGTAATTAATACAATATGTAATAATAATAAATGAGTAATTATTGCAGTAAATAAGTATTAGAGACAAAAAATTTTATTAATGTTGTGTGTTTAAACAAGAAATTAATTCTTTGGCCAATATTTATCATCTAATCTGTTCATATAGACTCTTTCAGCAATGTGTTGATCCGTGAGTCGACACCTCTGATCAGAAACAACTTCATTCAACGTAGTAGTGTTCGTTAAACATCGATAGACTATCGATACTATCAAAGCCAAGTCGATAGTATCGAGTTTTCGAAACTATCGACTAAAACTATCGATAGTATCGATAGTTTCCTCTCGGGCAATACTATCGATAGGCGCATTTTCAGTCGATAGTTTTAAAGCTATCGACTGAAACTATTGACTGTCCATAGTATTGCTTCTATCTAGTGGCGGGTCGTGTATTGAGTCAGTGGGGGTGATGTATTATTATAATACCTATCATTGATGCATTTTTGTATAATTTAAATATTGGCCTTTTTGGTGTATTTTGGATATTTTAATAAATTGATTTTTGACTTGATGTAAGCAAGTTTTAATATATATGGTACTGAATTTTAATTTATCTTGCAGTTCTAGTCGTTAGTTTTGAAACTATCGATTGTTTTCTCTCAAGCAACAAGTCTATGTATTGTTATAGGGGGTGATTTAAGTAATTATACCACTTTGATTATTGATGCATTTTTGCATTATTCAAACTTTACCTTTAATTTCTCATGTATTTACTCAAGATTGTTTTCAAACTATCGATAGTTTTTGCTCGAGTAATAAATAGATCGAGGAATTGATCTTGGATTACTGAGAAATTTTTGTACTTCGTATCTGTATATATGTATGGAAGTAACGTATGTAGTACATAGGTATTTAAAGTACTAAGTACATACGCATGTAATGTGATAAGTATGTAGGTCAGTATTTTAGGTACTATAAGTACACATATAACGCACAACGTCGTACTAAGTTTGTAAGTAAAAATTTACGGATATATGTACGTTCGTATATGTGTAACGTCCGTCCGTCTGTATGAATGTAACTTACGTATATACATATGTAATGTACGTTCTATGCAAGGAACGCTCATACATTTGATTGCACGTATGTATTTACGAATCATCATTACGTATGTAAAGTACGTACGTATGTTGAAACCTACATAAACTTAGTACGTTATATGCTTATGTACCTATGTTACATACCTATTACTTAGATTAGTACGTACGTTACATACATATACGTATTTCATACGTAAGTAAGTTGCATACACAAGTACTTACGTTATGAACGTACGTACGCTTCCGAACGTTGCATACGTGCATATGAAACGTTCCTAGGTAAGTAACGTACGCGTGTATGTACGAAAGTACACAGGCTACGTACGTACGTATGCATGCCACATCCGTACTTTCATAGTACATTTACATACTCAGTTTCGTACATACGTAAAAATGTGCGTTATATATGTAATCATGTTTCATATATACTAACGTTACATACAAACGCATATTTCATATTTACGTATGAACGTACGTCACATACGTACGCATGTTTCATATATACGTATGACGCAAGTTACATATGTACGTATGAACGTACGTCACATACGTACGCATGTTTCATATATACGTATGACGTAAGTTACATATGTACGTTTCAGACGTACGTTACATATGCACTTACGTTTCATGTATATTTACGTTACATACGTACTCGCGTTTCATGTATACTTACGTTACATACGTATTCATGTCTCATTTATATCTACTATCGATAATTTAAAAACTATCGATAGTATCGATAGTTTCTAAACTATCTGTTTCTAAACTATCGACTGAAAGAGCACCTATCGATAGCATCGCCTGAAATAAAACTATCGATACTATCGATAGTTTCAGTCGATAGTTGGGAAAACTATCGACTGGACTATCGATAGCTGAACTATCGATGTTTAAGGAACACTAGTAGATAGTAATCTACCGGACGCCACAGAACTTCCGACTAAGATAAATATTTTTTGGCTACGAAAAACAGACGCCCTTTCTAGACGAAATTTTTATCAGTATTGTTTCCGCAGGAAATCAATCCATTGGCTACTATTTATCTGTTCATAAAGATTCTTTCAGCAATGTGTTGATCCGTGAGTCGACACCTCTGATCAGAAACAACATCATTCAACGTAGATAGTAATCTATCGGACGCCACAGAACTTCCGACTAAGATAAATATTTTTTGGCTACAAAAAACAGACCCGTTTCTAGACGAAATTTACTGAACCTAACTAATTGGGTGGACGTGGACAGACAGACACATGTATTTTCTACTTTATATTATAGATGTGATATGAACGAATATAATATTTAATGTATATTTCTATTGATAATGCACGGGACATCTATAATCGCTTGCCTGATAAATATGTCACTGCATCATCAGGACTTATCTGTTACGACGCGCGAGGCCGAGTTGCAGTGGGTTTCAAAGATTATCTTATAAGTAAATATGGGCAAGCTAATGGTAAAATATTTCATGGTATTTTAGAGCTAGATTTCCTAGTTTCTGGAGAGAGAAGATATCGGAAAGCCTCTTTCCTTGTCTCGTATATTTCTGTTGCAAATAAAATATAGGATTCCCCTTACACACACGCGCGCGTACACATACACACGCACACACACGTACGCACACGCGCACACACGAATCTTTTAGTCTTTATAATGAAACAAAGAGTTTTCTCACTAATATTGGTATTTTTATTTCTCTGAAATGTATACCCTCAATACCGTAATCATGTTTCTTTCTTAAAGGGTGATAGCTTTCCAAAAAATGTGCGTAAATGCAAGTATTCGCTGTTACTTAGTGCGCACTTCATTCATCTAATCCTTTTTCAAACATCATTTCCTCTAGCTGAGTTTCTGATACAGAATATGAGAGTTGTGGGTAAACCTTGTTCCCTTTCCTTTAATTAAGCCTATTAATAATTCATCATTAAATTCATCCAATCCTTTTTCAAACATCATTTAGGGCTGAAGCAGTCCTCTAGCTGAGTTTCTGATATAGAATATGAGAGTTGTGGGTTCGAAACCCTGTTGCTTTCCTTTAATTAAGGCTATTAATAATTCATCATTAAATACATCTGTGTTGAACGCTTTCCCGGAAGCGTGAAAGTTTTGAGAGATTGTTTGAGCTTCAGATGCCGTTGCTATCCCGCCACAGTTTAAAATTTTGATATCAGTTTCCTCACATTTCTGGTATTGATTGAAACGGGTATTTATCATAAGAAATAAATTACATTCAGATAGTATTTACAGAGCTTTTTCACATCATAACAAAAATCACGAGTAAAACACTCATTAAACATAAGATTAATCAACGATCTTATGAAAATCTCAGATAGAAAATATGTGAAAGAAGTCTTTACATAGTTCTTCAATAGGAAGTTTTATTGAAGCAATCAGATCCGAAGAAATTTACAGAATGTGTATAGAGATGCCATTCGGTTTTATGACACGGCCTGATATCAAAGACTGGTGCTAAAAAGGAAATTATCAAAGAGTATAAACACAAAAGTATGTTATATTTGCACAAAAAGAAGAAACTTGGATCATAGTAGTAAAACGAACTGCATAGGATATCACTGTTTCTAGGAAGTTTTTATCAAACCCAGTTTATTGTACAGATCCAATAAGCTATTTTTATTGAAAAGTTCATTATTACTTTTCTCGTTTAAGTGTATATTACAGACTGGTGAAAGATAAACTTAGTCCTAAAATGTAATCTTCATCTTAATTTAAAGCTTTCGTCAGTTCATTCTATAAACGAGTAATTCAGCGTACCGCCTTAATATTTTTTTAAAAAAATTAGAGCATTTTTCTGTTGCTCCTTAATTATAAAAACTAAATGTAAATAATAAATGCTTTTCGCCAATAACAATTACAATTTTAGAGGATGTATTCATGATATTCAGAATTTTTTTTTCATTTTACTAAAAATTCACTTAATTTAAATAAATAGAACACTTTTTAAATAAGCATGGAATATAAAGTGCCTAAACTCATTAAAATAGAGCAGCAGATGGCAGAGATTAGAGGACAGCGAGTTGGAGACCCGATTAAAAATAATAAGCCGTGTTTACAAATATCTGAGGATGAAACTAAGTGAACAATTAACCGCAACCTAACAATCTAATCGTGCTACAATGGAGCACTAGCTCATTTGTCGGCCTCTTTATCTGACTACAGCCCCAAACTAACAGATTCGACCTCAAACGATTAGTCAATCGAAAAAAACAAATATATTGTTACGAAAATCGTCAGATGAGTGTATAGTGCAAGCAGGGTAATGGAGAACGACGCATTATTGGCGAATATTCCGGAAAACACGAAGCACAGGAAAAATGAAAAACAGCTCTTGCACAAATTAGCAACACAAACAGACAGCAAATCGCTAATAATAAAAGTCAAAGCACTTTCAATACCGCTAGGCGTCTATCAGCTTACCAGATAGCACTTCGGGCAAAACTCCAAAGAGATTCAAAGACGTTCACTATTCTCAGCACCTCCAGGTTTTTATACCTTTTCCGACAGGATTTGACCGTCACATAGTATCATCTCGATAGTTCCTTATAACTCCGTCTCTAGTAGAGATAGGAGGGAAAATCTAACATATTCGAAAACCTTCATTTTGCCGCAAAAATCGCCAATGTCGGGAGGGTCATTGGCTGGCATCCGCTCAGCATCCAATACAAATTTCTGTAAAACATTCTTTCCAGCCACGAGATTAACATAGCAGGAAAAACGGTTTTACCAATTTGTAACAATATCATTCAAAATAGTTTAAAATTTTACCAAAAGAAGAATCCTCGTTTTCTAATAATGCTTAAGTAGAAGTTCACCTTAACATTTAGCTTTGTGTTGAACTCAAAACATGAACAGTTTATGTTGTTCAAAGATTCCCCGTAGGCAATAAAAAAATTACAAAAACAGTTTTTAAAAACACATTTTTAATTATTTTCTACTTTCTAATCTTAATTTATAATTCACTATTTAACAATATTATGAAATTCTGAAATCAATTTTTTTCTAAAATTCACAACCAGGTAGCGCCATTCACATAGAATCAAAATAAAATAAAATCACTTAATTAACTGATAAATAAGTACTGAATACAGTAAAACCGCGGTTATCCGAAATGCCTCTGAAATCGCAAATCCAAAAACACACTTACTGGAAGGAAATAATCGCGAAGGCGGGACTTTTTTGCTACAATATCCCCGTTTTTTTCCTTTAAGCCTCTCCAAGAAGGACAGTTATTAATTTTAGAATGCTAAAATTTAAATTACTGGTTGTTAACAATATTAATTACAATATTGTTTCCTGTACCTGTCAAGCGCATTGCGCCGAACTCGGCGGCGCGAATATTGCGCCCGACGGAGGGTTAACTTCAATAAAGAACATAAGTGTAGCCTACAAAGAATTTTAATTCGTTTTACGCTCAAAAAATTTCAAAATTAAATTCTGTCATTAAATACATAACAGTAATAAATGTTCATGGCTTAAGGTATCCGTCTGTGTTTCGGAGACATTTTTTGAACAAATAACTTATATATATTTTTTAATGTTTTTTTTCCACTTCATATGTTTTAAAACTATGAAAATATTATAAAATTAGGCTTTTAAAATAATATTTTTAAAAAAATACTGAGAAATTTAAAGAAAAATGACTAAAATATTTGCCTTACGCTAACAGCCATAGACAAATTCATATTCCGAATATACATAAATCCTTGTAGGAGCACATTTTTATGACAGTTATCTGTGTTATGCTCTAAAATATTTTTTATACTTCAAAATAGTTTTGAGATATAGCTGAACATAGTTACTAAAGTGGTAATTTTTCATAAAAAATGCTTTTCGTTTATATTTAAACACTTAAAAATAATACTTGATTCTAAAATTGACCTTACTTTTTAGAGGAAAACATCAAGCATATTACAGAAAACAATCTCAGAAAATTTCACATCAATACTTGAATAACATTTGAGAAATCATTGTTACGGTCGACAGTTTTCCTCAAAAATATAATTTCTGAGAAAACCCATTTAAAGTTTTCATGCAACATAAAATAATGCTTACAGTTCAGTAATAAAACAGCTGTAACTCCATTTGTAATTCACGTAGAGTACAAAGTGAGACAGTTTTAAAAAGCTGGTTAAACAGGCTACAAAATTAAGTCATAAACTTTTTTTGATAATTTCATCAAAAACGACGATTTTGAACCAGTCGGATACCTTAACCGAAAAATTCGCTGTCTGAAACGGCTTCTTCCTCTTTAATTTGGTTAACTATACTGTAAATAAAAATACACTGGCATCGACACAACTATAGGCTTTTCCAAACATCATGCGCATCAGGAAGTGTGAGAAAATGTGATTACAAAATTTCATTTTTACAAAGCCCTTAGAAATTCCGTCATCTGACCGAGATTCAAAATTACGAGGTCCGTCCTAAAATATCCTCGAGTTGCTTCAAAACGGGACGTTAATATAACTAAACTAAACTAAACTAAACTAAACCATAGAAATTCCTTTTTTTAATAAGCCACGTCAGTAAAGTGCAGGGTATACATTTTAATTATTGAATGACGATGAATATTCATTACAATTCCTATTAATGAAAAGCAGTCCTCTTCTAATCTAAAACATTATTTTTCCTAAGTGATTCCTTAAAATTTTTATATAAACTGAAATTTGAAAAAATTAATTGTTCCTTCCTTTATTAAAATTTGTTGAAAAAATTCCTCATTTTCTGAAAAAAGTAATATCAGCGTTGAAGAAAAATTAATTTCAGTAGCAATTATAGTTTTTTGCCAAGACAAAGAAATTGAATGGAAGTTTTTTTTAAATTTCCGACAGAAAACGGTAATGAGTGCTTTTTAAACATGGATACAAGGAAATGGATTTGACTTTTTTAAATTTCTAAAAAAATTTCTTTATTGAGAGTGAAAAATTCTAAAACGAAAGTGTAATTTCTCAGAATTTTATATTGGTCAGACTCTATCTTAAGCTACATTTAATTAGTTTATTAGAAAAAGCTCCCATCGTGCAAGAACTTGCTTTAATTTAAATTTTAAATTCAGAATTTAAAAGCTTTCGCATTA
The DNA here is from genome assembly GCA_013235015.1 of Araneus ventricosus. Taxonomy (NCBI): domain Eukaryota; kingdom Metazoa; phylum Arthropoda; class Arachnida; order Araneae; family Araneidae; genus Araneus; species Araneus ventricosus. The sequence continues at coordinate 4,354 of BGPR01018125.1, read as the reverse complement.
AGGAAGAAAAGAGTTTTTCTTCAGTTTTCAGTTCTTTATTAAATTATTTACAAAGGAAAGATTTGGATAGCAAACGCATCGTTTCTTGAATTAATTATTTTGCCAAGTAAATAAATTTCTTTGTTTAAAATTCATAATTCCTAAATTTCGTAAAATATTTTTTTCTCTGAGTCTCTTATTAATACAAGTTTCTGAGGAAATCAGCTCCAGACTTTGAATCCATCTCGTGATAAATATGTTGGAAGTAGTGTAAGCGTATTTAATAGTTATGCCTGACAAAAGCATGACTTCAACTTATTGTTATAACAGTGTATGACACCAGATAAGTAGCAACAGTCTGATGTTGAGCTACCTTGAATTTGATTTAAAAAATAAGAGAGGAATACGAGTACGAGTACGGTTGAACGATGTTACAATATACGCAGATATGAAGTGTAATGGTTGTTTTTCAATGTTCTAATAAATGTTTCTTTAGTCTTAGAAGAAGTATTATGAATATCAATCGAGAAGCCAACAGTAGGAATCATACCTACATCACCACACCTACAGATATCGAAATGTATCAAAAATATTATCAAAACTATTATCAAAAGAGTACTAAAAAACACCCCTAATTCAACACATACAAGTAGCAAAATCCTATGCTTTGACTAAGGATTTTGATTTAATGTCATTTTTGTTTTTTGGGGTAATTGATGCCCATAGTGACATTGAATCTTTAAACGTCAATGCTGTAAAGGTGAAGTATTTTGAATATCATGGAATTCGTTGTCGGAAGAACTACAGGTTGTCCACTAAAGTCCCTTACCACCCTTTTAACTACCGAATGACTGCAGCTATTTTCATCAGAGTGGTGTCTAGGCACGGTAAAGTGACTAGGCACTACTGGATGAAACCACTTACAGCGCCACCTGGTGTAAAACGGTGGAGTTAGCATTATTGTCTCTAAAACTGTACGAGATAGAGGAAAAAAGTGAAATACAAAGTTGTAGAGCATTATCGATTTAGTACAAAAAGACACCTTGTCTTAAGATCTTAAGTGTAGTAAAGGCAATGAACTAGAGATATAGTTCTGAGATCAGAAGTTTTTGATTTAGAGCTCCTTAATGTTTATTATACCTATTCATTTTGTGAAATTTTGAATAAGAGAATACTCAACAGGCCATAACTTTCTTGTAAATGCAAATATTTCTTAGATCCTAGTTCATTGCCTTCACCATAGCTGTAAATGTGCTGTGTAGAGAAAAAATTTGAATATATAGATTAGAATTTCTGCTAGAATATTTTGCTTTTTGCTCTAATTTTCTCCATTTTACTGAATCTCAACTAACATAAAATTTCATAACTGATATTAATCATTGTTTTGAATGATATTGAGTCAGAAAATGAACTGAAATTGCACATTAAAGCGCTTTTTCAAAAATTCGTTCCCGCACGTAGTCAGATACTTTAAATACCTCAAAGCATTAGATTTGAAAAATATATTATCAGAGAGTATTTCATTTTAATTTAAATTTGGTTGCATTGCAGGGAAAACTGGATAAAGCAGGGGTTCCTAAGCTTTTTCCCTCGCGTACCCACTGATTATTTTTTTATTTTCGCGTACCCCCCTATCTTAAAAGAACGTCTATGACCCAACCATTCGTCTATGCAAAGACGTTCTTTTCAATAATGTTAAGATTAGCTTAAGAGTCAAATGATTCGAATTAATAACATTTGAAGAAATTATTTTTGATTTTACATTTTTGTCCATTTTTACAATAGTGTTACTTCAACGCCAAAGCAAATGAAACCGGTATTGCAATTATTTTGCTTTAACTTATAGGATAGCTAAAAATGACACTTAGTAATAATCAACTATTAAAATGGTATAGTTATTAAATACCAAGTATTCACATGGAGAAACAAAATTATCTAATTTTTTTTAATTCTTTGTGTTGTCTTGCTTCCTCCGTTAACAACTTCGCTTTCGCGTACCCCCAAATAGTCCTTTGTGTACACCCAAATGGTCCTTCGCGTTTCCCCATTGGTACGTGTACCACATGTTGGGAATCTCTGATGTAAAGTAACAGAACTTTTTTTAATACCTTGTGTTTTCTTGCTTCCGCCATTAACAACTTTGATTTCGCGTAGCCCTATGGGTACGTGTACCACAGGTTGGGAGTCTTTGATGTAAAGTAACAGAACTTTTTTAATCCCTTGTGTTTTCTTGTTTCTGCTATTAACAACTTTGATTTCGCGTAGCCCCATGG